>VZZY01004153.1:20545-56411 GCA_013400335.1 Eurystomus gularis
TCGGAGCCGAGCTGCCCGTGGGCTGCCCGCAGCCCGCACCCCCGAGCAGCTCTCATCCGGCTGCGAGCCGTCGGAGACAGCGGTTCCTGCGGCCCAGGCAGACAGGGTGGTCTCCGTCCCGGTGGTGGCAAGGCACTTCGGCTGGGGTCTGTGAGAGGGAGCTTCTCCCAGGTCCCTGCGGGGCTTTGTGGGGGTCTCTGCTGTGCAGGCATCGCTGTCGGAGGGCGCCGGAAAGGGGCGGGTGAAAACAGCAGCCGTGGGGACGGGAGCTGCACGTACAGTGCCCGTGCGCGCTGCAGGCTGTAAGGGCCTCATCCTGCCGGAGAGGGACTAGTCAAATCTGGCACTGGGTCCGGGTGAATGGCAGCAGAACAGTGGGGAGATGAAAAGGGTTGGATGGGACGGAGAAATGTGGGATTCCTCTCTGCCAGCAGTGATGGGCTGGCTTGCGTGAGACGGTAGAAAGATGGCAGAACTGGTGACAGGGGAGGGTACAGCATGCTGGGTCATGCCCTGAAAAACGTCAGAGTCGGAGCAGGGATAAGATCTGAGGAAGAAAGATGGAGCCTCACAATACACCTGTGGAAATGTTTGCTGTGGTGAGAGAGGGAAGAAATCCATGACAAAAGAGGTGTAAGAAATTACGTGACTCTTGTAACTGACCTAAAACTAGTCATGCTGCTGAAAAAAAAAGGAGAGTTTAGAAGCTTTGGCTTCTCTAGCTTTGGCTAAGAATGAACGATCCCAGTTAAACTAACATGGTGTTTCCTAACGCATGAGAGGTTGCTTGGAATACACTGGATATTTCTTAACCCTGAAGAAAACTTCTCTAGCTGCTGCTGAGCTCCAATGGTTTTGCACTATTATTCATGGGTTTTGTTGCTGTGGAAGTCAGAAGAACAAATCTTATAGAACTCTTTTAGTTCTGCTTTTTAGTTCTTGTAGCAATTCTAGCAGCATCTTGAGACACAGGCTCTGTAGGAGGAAGCACTAACTGAGGAGTCAGTTTTCTTCATGTTCCTCATTTGACAACACAAAAATGGCAGTCATCCTTGAGGGCCAGAGGGTGTGACGTTGGAGTGAGTGTGAATAACAATCTGCCTGCTATGAATTAGTGTTAGGGGTGTAGTTCAGGTAGCAGCTGTTAGCTATGCCCCAAGTTTTCCTTCTCACAGGATTTCTACTGGCTCTCAAGGCATTGGCTGTCTCCATCCAACAGTGGCTCTAATGAAGTTCTTCCTGCTCAGGGGTATCACGAGGCCAAGTTCAGTAGCTGTGCACTGTGAAGGCCTCGGCATGCAATTTGATGTTACAGCGGAGCTAAGCTCGGTGATACTCAGAGGATGCAGCCTCCTGCCTCCCTGTTCTTGCATCTCTCTGTGCCAGCATTTGTGCCTGTCACATTCTGCAGTGGAGCAAAACCAGTTCTGGGACCTAAACCAGTAAGAAAATCAAATCCTTCAGCAGAACTGGCCTTTTGGTGCTTCAGCTTGCAGGGCCAGTCACAGCAGGGTCAGAGGAGTGTAAAGGAAAGGTCTGAGGAAGGGGAGGGGGCAGGAATTGCTTTAGCAACAATTAGCCATTGCCTTGGTTTTGCTGTGTCATCAGTGAATACTTTGGCAAGAAGTCCTTATCATTAATTCTTCTTCATCTTACCCTTGTCACATTCGTTTGGTCATTAGTGTAGACAGAAGCCACTGTCTGCCAGTCGCAGTTACCATATAAAACCATATGGATGTGCCTGTTCCATATATAGAAGGGAGACCAGATGAGCACAGTGTAGCTGCTGTCAGTGCTGTTGGATCAAGTTCCAGTATGTGATGGCAGGAGAGACTGGGGACACCCCTTTTGTCGTTACTGGCAACCCCTCAGTAAATCAGGGTAGCTGTACTATCACTTAGCTCCCTACGGGCTGTGCTTCATATGCTTGTTAAAAGCTTGGACTCTGTCTTCTGCTCTCACTTGGGGTTGGTGTTTTTTCACAGGCCAAAATAAACATTTAAAACTCCTTATGTTGCTGGGTCCTTCAGATTCCAGAACAGATTCACAAATCTTATTTTGGCTGGTGCTTTCACTGGGAAACAGGTGATACGTTACCAACTCACTTCTTTTCTTGTAATTTGCTTCTTCATTTGTCTCTACTGGCTTTTACAATCATCTTAAAGTAGAGCTGGGAACTCTGCCCGGCAGTTTAAAGGTCTGGGGGAATTACGGCATTGTGAACCAACCACTCCTCTGTGAGCTAAGGATTGGGTTGGGATTCAGATTTTTCTGTTAAACAGGAAGGTGTTCACACACTATGTTTTTGTATAATTGCACAAAATCTCCCATCTGTGCAAAATACATGGGTTAATATCTGATATTTAATATGTTCAGCCTTGCAGTGGCTCTGTCAGATGGGAAAGTGCCTCTTCTATATTCACAGGAAGAAGGTTGTGTTAGAGATAAAAACACCCCCTGAGATCTGTGAAGAAATTTAGACATCAACTTCACTATGATTGCAAGTCAGAGGTGAGATTTTATGCTTCTAAGTGACCTGTTCCTTGGCCTGTAAGAAACTTGGTTCAGAGCAGCAAAACAAATAGAAATCCCCCAAATCCGTGTGCAATCTGCTATTGGACCATCCTTCCTCTTCAGCATGTCTTTGGATTTAAAAGATAGAGAAAGTGTCATCTAGATTAGGGGAAGGAAAAAGAAATCTCTATGTGTTTGCCTGTTAGGCTTGAAGTGTTAAATCATTGGGATGCTCTGACACACTGTATCTCTTCACTTGTTAATGCTGGGCTGACCTCCCTGTAGGATAGGGCAGCATCTTCAGTGACTTCTCTCTGTTTTGCAAGATCTGCTATGGAGCCCTTGGAGCAAATCCTGTAGGATTTGCTAAGCCTAACAGGATTTGCTGACTTCTTTGCAGGTGTAGTTCTGACTTCCCTATTCTCAGTCTCCTTGTATGTGGGCATCCTAGCTTTTCTACTTATGTGCCACTAGTTTCTTGAGCTGTGAGGGTTAAAACAATGTTTAGATTTAAATTTTATATGCAGTTTCCAGCCCTATTATACAATGAGTGTGCATGGCTTTCTACAAATATGCAGTAATAGGAAACTACTATTTGAAAGCTGTCGGTGGCAAAGAGCTGTATCAGTTTGCTAGCTGATCTACCACTAGCATCTGTCCCTTTTGTCTGTGTCCTTTCCAGCAGCTTTCTGCAGCCAAATTCTGCCTTTTCTTTTATTTTAAGTATTGATGAGGGGTTTATGTGGTCTGCTTCTTGAAAGCTAAAAGCTGTGAGGTACAAAACCTGCTCCTTTAAGTTAAAGAGGACCCAAATCCCAAGCTCTACAAAAAACCATTGGGAAACGTTTCTTAACAGCACACTGAATAAGATGCTTCTGTGCTATTTTGGGTGGAAAGAGAGATACCTGTCTGACGACACACTGCAGCAGAGTTCCTGATTTTGCCAGCCTTTTTCTACCCAGGTCTGTCTGTAAATGCTCCTGCTCCACTTTGTGCCCTACAGTGACATCTTTCCTCACTCCACCACACTTGTTGCATTGCTTGGTGTTTCCACCAGGCTGAAGCCCGTCACCATTCCATCCCCCAGGAGCCTTGGTTCGGCACAGTGGAGCCCAGCACCCTGGCACTATACAGTGTTATCCCAGCACTATGCTGGGGAGCCACAGTGGGCACTGGGGAATGAGGGAGCCAAGCAGGCCCTCCTCGAGCCATGCCTGTCCCCGCGAGCTGAGTGGGGCAGCCCTGGGATGCAGCGGGCTCAGCCTGGAACCCCAGATGAGGTCTAGCCACAGAGGTGGGGCAGCTCTGGACATCCGTGGGGCAGGGTCTGCATCGATGGGGTACAGGGCCAGACATATACATGGCTTCAATGTCAGGGGCAAGAACCTCAGCTTAAAAGCCCTCTCCACATTTATCAGCTCCTTGCCAGTTCCCTGCCTGCAAAGCAGCTGCCTCATACTTTGCTTTCTCCTCCGTTGAGCGATTCTGTCTTCTGTCCTGCCTCACAGCTCAGGGACTTTGGGTTGGTGATGCTTGCTGTTGCCATCTCTGATTCTTGAAGCCGTCCTCTCTAGCTGCTACTCGCCATTGTCTCCTGTGATGGGCTCAAGGGCCATGGGAGAGTGGGGAGAAAAGCATGGAGCAGAGCAACGTGGGGAATGATGCACCTGTAGTGAGGAAGTGAAGGACTGATGGAGGCTCAGTAAAAGAAAATGAGGGATGTGCTTTGAATTACGATAGGACTTCTTGAGTTGGGAGGCAGGTTACAGCTCCCACATCACCGGGGTGCTGTACTCTGCAGCTGGGAGTGCTGGCCAGCTGTACAATACCTAGTGCTGGGGGCTTTGCAGTAGGTTCTGCTGTTGTGTCTGTCAGGTGCAAGTAAATCTTATAACTTTATTTATGAAATAGGCATAGAAATCTCGGGAAGACACCAAGTTACAGTGTTTTACTCGTGCTTATGAAGCTTCGCTAAGACATACTCAAGATCATTTGAGATCCTTGCAAGGGCATGTGGAGTCTTCTATTTCAATAAATAGCCTAAAGACTAACAACAGCTTTTCACAGAATTACAGAATGGGAGGGGTTGGAAGGAACTTCTGGAGATCATCTAGTACAAAAGCCTGACAAAGCCTGACAAAGCAGGTTCACCTAGGCAAGGTCACACAGGAACATGTCCAGACAGGTCTTGAAGGTCTCCAGAGAGGGAGACTCCACAACCTCCCTGGGCAGCCTGTTCCAGTGCTCCGTCACCCTCACAATAAAGAAGTTTCTCCAAGTTGAGGTGGAACTTCCTCTGCTCCAGTTTGGGTCCGATGCCCCTCATCCTATCACTGTGCGTCACTGAAAAGAGGCTGATTGCTCCATCTTCCTGACACCCACTCTTCAGATATTTATAAACATAGATCAGATCCTCTTTCAGCCTTCTGTTTTCCAGGCTAAACAGCTCAGTCTTTCCTCATATGAGAGATGTTCCAGTCCCCTAATCATTCTTGTAGCCCTCTGTTGAACTCTCTCCAGTAGTTCCCTGCCACTCTTGAACTGGGGAGTCCAGAACTGGACACAATATTCCAGATGAGGCATTACCAGGGCAGAAGAGAGGGGTAGGAGAACCTCCTGCTGGTCACACTCTTCTTAATGCAGCCCAGGACACCATTGGCCTTCTTGGCCACAAGGGCACATTGCTGGCTCATGGTGAACTTGTTGTCCACTGGGACTCCCAGGTCCTTCTCTGCGGAGTTGCTTTCCAGCAGGTCAACTCCTAACCTGTACTGGTGCAGGGTGTTAATCCTCCCCAGATGCATGACTCAACACTTGCTCTTGTCGAACTTCATGAGGTTCCTCTCTGCCCAGCTCTCAAGTCTGTCCAAATCTTGCTGAATGGCAGCACAGCCTCCTGGTGTGTCAGCCACTCCTTCCAGTTTCATGTCATCAGCAAACTTGCAGAGGGTACGCTCCACCCCTTTTCATAAAGTTAAGAAGAAAATTAACCTTCCTGGGGCTTTTTGGGTAGCCTCAGACATTCCCAGGCAGGCAAGGCCTGTGAGGGCAAGGAGCAGGTATTCACCAGAGGGCCCTCCTGCCCCGTGCACTGCACCTTGGTGGCCTCACCACAGAGCTGCTGCTCACACCTGCAGAGCTCCCTGGAAGGCTTTGGGAAAGCTGCAAGTTGGAAATGATGCTTCCTCTTCAGCTTTGTGTTTGAGAAGTTCATCCTTGGACTCATTTGTGCAGGCAGTCATGATTTAAAGATTAGAAATCTCTGCTCTTGATCAGGTAGCTAAATTCTCTCTTTGAGTGTCATGTGGAGGGTGAACAGCATCCAATTTTAAAAGGAGTGCATTCAGAGAGGTTACATATGATCCTGATGTGCACTGGTTGAGCTAAGTGCAAATAATGTATTGTTATGAGGTGTGCAGAAGTGAACAGAATCAAATTCATTCTCTCTTAGTGTTTCATATCTACAGTATTAGTATTAGGGGAAGCCTTAACAAGCAAAAAACTTTAACTTAGATTAAGGCTGTGTAAAAAAGTCAAGGCATTTTACATGTGTTAACTGTGGTACCTGGTGAAGTTCCCTTTGGAAGGGTCACTGTGTTTTCTCCCTAGGCTGTGATCACGTGAATGGCTTCATACAAACTGACTTGTGTCTGCTTCCTCACAATCCCTAGCATGGGGGCAGAACCAAAAAGCACAGCTCCAAACATGAGTCCTTTTTCCACTTTTCTGCTGGAGGCTGCCTTATTCCAAGCATTTCTAGGGACCAGTCTTAACCATAACTCTCCACAGCACATAGGAAGTGATATTCTGAATTGTTATTATTTACTGTTCTTGGCAAATGTGCCAAACTTGAAAGAGAGAAGGAATAAAAGCAGAAGGGACAGTGCAGAGCAGTGTTGTCTATGATCTTTGGACTGAAAGATGCTTTGACAAATGCATAGTCCATAGATCTGTTTTTTTCCTAATTTGTTCTTGATGAAAATTAATTTTCCATTGTGCTTGAAGGGAAGGAAATGCGTATCTGTAGATGCTCTGAAACACAATAACCAGAAACTAAATTCCGTAAACTTTCAGCAGCTTCTTTTTTTTGGTTATACTTAAGGATGCCTTAACACCAAGTATATTTGTTGGGAATTACACCCACTGGTTATTCTAAATTCCCTTAGCTCTAGATTCAAGCTTAATGTATTTAATTTTGGTGCACCAAATGTTACTTAAAAGTCTACTTTGACAACACTCCTTTGACACTAGTTTGAGATTTTAAGGTTTTTGTGTATTTTCTTGTGGTTTATGATTCCAGAGGCTTTTAGAAGAAAAGCTATAGGTGCACCCTCAAAAAAACTTGTAATGGCTTCCCGAAAAAACCCATAAGCAAGGGCTAAAACCTGTTGGCAAAGAGGAATGGAACTGTGGATTTCTCCATGAAGCAGCAGCAGAAAGACTCTGGACTTTTCCTGACGTTAAACTGGGAATACATCCTGGGCTCCATATTAGGGAGGATATTTAACAAAGCATTTAAAACCAGCACTTGACCTGACCTATGTAGAAATGCACTAAAATCACCTTCAGTGGATTGCAGCCCTGTCTGCCTTGTGGAAGCTCTTGAATCGCATGTGCTCTGCCCTCCTGAGCCAGCAGCATGTTGCTTCAGGCACAGCTAACTAACCATGGGCGCTGAAATGGAAGGAGGTATTTGGCAGCCTGTGAAGGCCACTTTGTGGGATGGGTGTTGTGATCGATGCTGGGATGTGACACACTGTCCTGCACAGAAAGTACTACACTAAAGGGTACTTTAAAATAACAAACAAGTTTAATCCTTGATGTGTGCACCACAGTAAATGAGCTCTACAAGTCTGTCCTCTGCTTCGTGAGGAAGTGCAGCCTGGTTTCTGTGAGGGAGAATGTAGCTCTTGAGTCTCGCTGCTTCGATACCTGTTTGCTGCTCAGTCATCTCTGTGTTGTCCCAGTCAAGCCTTAAAGTGCCTCTTTCTGACAGAGCCAGGAAAACCCCCTTGCTCAGAGCTCCTTAATGTTTGCTTTGCTTTTTAGAAACAAAGCAGGTCTAAAATAAAAACACGAGTGAATTTCAAGCAAACGCAGCTGCATGTTTGCATTGGTGTGGCAGTCATTTGTGTGCTTGTGCTCATTTCCCCTTGCTTTCTTTTATCAATTGAAATTACTAGACGGGACCTCAGTGGCGTATCACCATCAGTTATCTTGCAGCATCAGACAAGACTTCAGCAGACGTGCTAGGAAGAAATGGAGCTTTTGCTCTAGCACTGGAGGTGCTTGTGCTGCCCTGGAGCAGCCTGTCGTTTCCCTGGTGCTTTCACTGCTGTTGCTGAAACAGCTGTTGGAGGAAAAAAACTGAGAGATAAAAAAAATCTCAGTGGAGATTTTTCATTTTTTCAATGGAAGAATGATTAATCTGAAATGGAAAATTATGGTCTATTATTAAGCTGACCTGTAGCTACCTGTAGCAGGCATAATGTAGTTCTCTGTTACATTCTGCACATTTTTGGTTTGTCTCATAAAACTTCTGTTTTTACTGTTGGACTGTATTGATTTTATTTATTTTAAATTATGCAAACTTTTACTAAAAGGGGGGATTAAAGCAGAGAAGACACTAAAAGGTCTTTGCATCTTTTTTTTTTTCCTTTAAAAAGTATATTCCTTGTGAAACCTAACTGGGTTGGGGTTTTTTTGTTTGTTTGTTTGTGTTTGGTTTTTTTTCTTTATTAAGAGCCTGGCACACTTTGACTCTGTAGCCTTTGAGGCACATTGATGACAGCACCCTTCAATTAGACTATGCATTAACACGTCTTATTTCAGACTGTTAGAAACTGTTGGACTTTCTGCGAGATAACCTCACCTCTACTCTTCCATCCGTTGCACCATATCTCTTTATGGTTAAGTCTACACTTCGGACTTCAGAGACCTAAACTTGGCGACTGGCCAGGACAGTCACACTAGGCCTGTGAAAGCAGAAATAGCACTGTGTATCCCAGCAAAACTGCCTGACAGGAGGGTATACGGGCATCCCCCACACTTGACCATATTACTGGAGAAGGTCTTGCTCTGTGGATAGAATAGGTGGGAAAAGAGGAGAACGTGTCTTTCAAAGACAACTGCTATACTAAGAGGTTGTCATCATGTTTGATTCTCTTCCACAGTGTGGTTTTAAATGGTGAAAGAAGGGAAAACCAGGATTTTTTTATTATTTTTTTTTTCTAGCGAAGGAAAGTGTTACATACTTTCATTTTAGCGGCTTAAATATAAAATGAAGAGCATGATCAAGAACAGAGGTGCTGTGTGAAGGAGCATAATAAACACTACCATGCTGCGGAGCTTTGTAGCAAGTATGGGACACAGGGTGGTTACCAAGGAATAATCAAGCACTGTTCTGTAATTCTAGGAGCTAAGACATCTTGACAGGAACGGATGATAGCACTGGGGTTTTAGATGAGTTCTCAGTTTTGGGGAAGGCTGGCAGGTGGTTTTTCTCTGGGTAAATGAAATACCTCAGAAGCAGCTGTGCCACTCACTGTTAGGTGTCAGGATCAGCAAACTGGAGGGCAAGAGAAAATCTAAAATCCTAGTATCTAGAATTCTTCTTGTGCATGTCTGATTTTTAAAACAATGGACTGATGAAGATAAAATGGAATAAATGCTGTATTTCCTTACAAGTGGCAAGCACAGCATGCATGCTGGGAAGTAAGGGTCAGTCTTGGCTTACGATAAATGAAGGGATTTGACCATATTTTGGTTTTGAAGAACAGTAATCTTTGCTAAAGGGCAATATATCATACCAAATCCAGCAGCTCCAGAGAAATAAGACCGCTGCTGCTCCATGTCCAGACAGTAGTGAGACTGAAGATGGGGGTGTGCCTGCTGCATACGATAAGCACACCTATACATTACATATATGCATACATATATATGGCTGTCCACATAGATCACAGGCAGACACTCAGAGTACCCACATGAACCCAGGCAGTACCAACAGCTTCATCCTGCTCCCCTCTCTGACTGAACAGGATGGAAGCCCACAAGCAAGAACACACCTAGACATGTGTACAAAGTGGATCCTTCAAGCAGCTGGGCTTAGACATTCAGCCCAGTAGTTGCCCCTGGATCCCAGACTCCCCAGTTGCTCTTACCTAGACACAGGGCTGCAGCCCTGTTCCAGTTGCTGGTACCAGCTGTCAAAGACACACAGCTGGCCAGGACTTTGGATGTCCCATAGCTGACCCCCCTGTGCTCTCACCTGTAGAAACACACAGCTGCTCTCACACTCACAGCTGGCCCTTAGGGACCCACTCACCCTCCTGGCTCTCAGGCCACTTCACATACTTGCTGGCTCATCCACTTGATCTTTGCTAGCTGTTGCACACTTGCACACCTGCACTCACTCCAGTTGCTGTCACCATGGACACATGGGCCCTCCGACCTGCGGTCTGACCCCAGTTGCTGCATTCACACCTCGATATACACACGTGCACATAGAATTGAAAGCCCTCACCCAGGAAAGAGTCAGAAAGGAATTCTAATAAGACAGGAGAGACTGTGCTAATCAGGCACAGGCCAGACAAGTGTACTGACCCGCTATTTACCTGTCTGGCCCTTGTTATCCCCTTAGACTTCTATTTTCCCACTCCTGTTCCTTCCAAATTCACCTAAACCCTTCCTTGCCCCACCTTTGGTTCTTTGCTAAATATCTCACAATAAGTCCTGTGCAATTCCAAACTGTGCTTCCCCCGCACCCCTTAATATGTCCCACTCCTAGGCAGTGACTTCCTCAGTCTGAAGAGTGATCTGGAGAGCTGCTTATGTTGACCCTGGTGATGGATTTCATGCTTGGACACTGAGACAGCCCTTGGAGGGGCCAGACAAGTTTCCTCCAGAGTCCTTGATCCGGGATCCCACCTGCCATTGTGTTCCTGTGCTCCTCTGGGCTCGGGCAGGGCTTGGGCAGATGGGCCTTTGATGGGCTCATGGTCCCTGTGATGGGTCTGGGAGAAGCTCAGCAGGGTATATTTGGGCTCCCCCTCCTGCCGTTGTCCCTTTGAGATTTTGTGTGTGTGCAGATGAGCTTTCTCACATAATCTCACAACCTGAACATGTGCTGTGATTTCTAATGAGGCCCTGTGGGCATTGTGGCAGCATGGAGAAGCCAGGATGCTTTTTTAAAGAAAACTTAAAGGCATAGTTCGAGCATGCAGGCACAAAGGAGATTTCAGCATGCAGCCCTGCCATAGTACTGTCTTGAAGCTTGTGGTCTGTTGCCCTCCCTGTCAATGTCTTTTTCTTTCCTCTCCTTCAGATCACAATGGTTGTCTTGGGAGAGCAGGCTCTGATGGGAGCAAGAATGCTCAGGATGCCCAACTGCCTGCGAAAACTGACACGAGTGGTGCTGAGCCACAAGCTCAGGGTTCTGTTTATCCTCGCCTTTAATTTTATGTCCTTTACCTCCATCATGTTGTACTGGAGAATTGCAGAGGATCCTAAGAACAGAGGCCACGTCTACAGCTTTCCTGTTGAAATCCGCTGTGCTCACCCTGTGCCTTCTCCTCCCTGCACCATTGCTGATGAGCCACCTTCTTCCTCAGGGGATGTGTTTTTTGTGGAGACTTCAGAGCGAACTAACCCAAGTTACCTATTCATGTGCTCTGTGGAGTCGGCAGCCCGGACACACCCTGGGACAAGGGTTGTGGTGCTCATGAAAGGTTTGGCAAATGGGAATGCCTCATTACCCAACCACTGGGGCTTCTCATTGCTGAGCTGCTTCCCCAATGTGGAAATACGGCCCCTGAACTTGCCAGAGCTTTTCTCTGGAACGCCTCTGGCAAAGTGGTACTTGCAGGCTCAGCAGCGCTGGGAGCCTTATTTCTTACCCATCCTGTCTGATGCCTGCAGAATTGTCATCATGTGGAAATTTGGTGGCATCTACCTGGACACAGACTTCATCGTGCTTAAGAACTTAAAAAACCTCACCAACGTGCTTGGTACCCAGTCCAAGTATGTACTGAACGGGGCCTTTCTGTCCTTTAAGCCCAAACACAAATTCATGGAGCTTTGCATGAAGGACTTTGTGGAGAACTACAACAGCTGGATCTGGGGTCACCAGGGCCCACAGCTCCTAACACGTGTCTTCAAGAAGTGGTGCTCCATCCGGAGTCTTCGGAGCAGTACGAGCTGCAAAGGAGTGAGTGCTCTGCCTCGTGAGGCTTTTTATCCCATTCGGTGGCAGGACTGGAAGAAATACTTTGAAGTGGTCAGCTCCTCAGAGCTTCACCACCTCTTTAATAACACCTATGCAGTGCATGTATGGAACAAACTGAGCCAAGGGACAAGGCTAGAGATCACATCCCAAGCTTTGCTGGCTCAGCTGCATTCTCACTTCTGCCCTGCCACATACAATGTCATGAAGAAGGACTATGAACGGCAGTGACTCAAGGGTCAGCTTAAGAGGTGTTGCCCAGGGTTCCATCCCAAATGCACCTTCTTTTGAAGTGAGGTGGTGAGAGTTGAGAATAAAAGCCATTTGTGGGGTGTAGATAGAGCCTGTAGCTTCAGATGATGTCTGTGCAGCTCTTCGTCTTGACTTTAACTGCCTACCAGCAACATTTTCTTTCTCTGCAAGACCTTTTTTCTGCTCTACTTGGTCAGGTAGAGAAATCTCATGACGGGAGCAAGTGCTGGGCTGCTTGTGGCAGTCTCCATCAGCCTTTCAGAGGAGTAAGACCCCTTTCTGTGGCTGTAAACCTGGAAGAGGACTTTGTGGAAATGTGTGTCTCGTTGCCTGATTCTCAGTGCTTCTGAAATGCAATCCTCAAAGAAACAAAAGGATGGGAGAACACAGGAACTAAGGAAGAAGTTAAGGATGTGTCCTGAGAAAAATATGGAGGAAAACAGAAGAAAGGGCTAAAGCAACTTGCTTTTTCTTTTCATTCTCTTCTCTTTTGAAGCCTTTTGTGGAGGAGACTTTCTCATGTCTGGTTTGAGCAGGGAGCAGGATGCTGCAGTCTCTGTTCGATGTCATAGATCTAAAGATGTGGAAGTTTGGTGTGAATCTGAAAATGAGGATCTGAGGCTAGCTTATCATTTAGAAGGAACTCTTGCACAGCAATGATTTATTTTACAGTAGTGGCAGATTAAGACCATGGGATGAGCAGGAGAGCTCATACAAATCACACTTGGAATTGCACCTGACACAGGAAGAACTGAACTACAGTTTGTGTCTGTGACCAAATGTCCGTAACTGTGTCTAAAATGCACTGGATCTTCTGGCACTTGGATGGAAAGGCATGATATTTCCAAGGATTTCCAAGGTTACAGAGAGCTTCATAGATAAACTATACTGTCTAAATTCAAGTCCATTTATGACTCATTTATGGTGGACCTCTTCAAGTAGCCTGGAGTACTCCTGCAATTCACTGTCCAGAAGCACAAATCTCTCCTAGGAGGTCTTGAGGAGGGCAGTGGAAAGCTTTACTCTTCTCTCTGATCATCTTCCTGAATTGTAGCGGAGAAAGTTAACATACCTCTTGCAAGTTGCCTTTGAGGGTGTCCACCACAGAGGCAAGTGTGTTGGACAAACTGTGGGAGAAAACTCATCCCTTGCGTTGATAGCCAAAAGGATGATCTTACAGTTCTTGTCAGAAAATAGTGGAGAAAGAGCAGTGGGAAACAAAAATAAGGTTGAGACCATTAGCATCACTACATCTGGCCCTCACTACATTATAAAGGGCATTGCTGAGGCAAATGAGCTTTAATGCAGATGAGCAGAGATTATGTTCTCACTGTAAAATCCTTCCTGCCTCCGGAGTGCCTCCTCTTCTTGTGCCTAGGAGCAGCAGTGGGGTGGTCCAATGGCCCCACAAGTCAGTCTGATCTTCAATGTCACCTGGCCCCAAAGTGACAGTTCTTTCACATGGTGCTTCCTGAAAGTCCTCTGAGTGTGACCTAAATGATTTCTAGATCTGCAGTTGTCTGAGGCCTCTTCTGTTTCCCAGGTCAACCATAAGCAATGGGAAGTTTGCTAAGTTCAGCCAAGGCAATGGTCAAAAATGTAAAAGACTGTGCATGCAGCATTTATCTGTTTGTCTCAGGTTTATTCGTCCCTTATTTGATGATAAAAATGAGAAAGACAAATTGCCCATCACTTTTACAAAACAATTCCCTGTCCCTCAGGGAATGTGGCTGTGGGAGCTTTGGGAGGATGTGCACCTTTCATTTGTTGTTTGGTGGGTTTTTGTTGTTGTTGTTCGGTTGGTTTTTTTATGCTGAACTGTTTAGAATTGATCGGAGGCTAGTGATGCTTTGATTGAAAGCTGCCTGCCTGTGAGTATGAGGTCTGTGCACTAGTAGCTACTCTGGAGTGAAGAAGGTGCTGTAACCCCCCTCCAGGGGCAGGCACCACGTGTATGGTGTAGTATCATGTATGCAGTGCTGCCCCTTCGTTCTGCCCAGTTTTATGGTATATCCTGGAGATACTAAAGATTTTGAATGTCTGCAGCTCTCCTAACACTGAACATCTTTAATAACTAAGGTTTTGTGAGGAAACAGCAGATCTTCCTGACTATGTAAGCACTCTTCAACACACTAAGTGGTGTAAATTGATGCTATTTTCACTCCCTACTCTTGCTATCATCACCCTGTGGGGTTTTTTCACTGCTTTATTTAGAAGCAGCTGCAAAATTGTCAGTCCTGGCCTAGTGTGTAGTCAGTAAGGCACACTTTTTCCTTCTACTGGTTCCTTCTGTTTTGGGCCCTTTGGGCTAAACAACAAATATCTTTGTGAGCTAGGAACCCCTACCAGAGATAGTAAAATGGTGGTTGGTGATCACAAAGGCATAACAGGGGACTCGACTGTGGCAATACCATGAACTGATTATAGATGTGTGTGGGATCCATTGCAATTAATATCTGGCTTGATGTGCCACTGCTTACTCTAGGAAAGTGCCTTTTTGGATAAGCAGAGTGGGTTTTTTTGTTCTCGTTTTTCTTTGGGTTTTTTTCCCCTGTAGAGTCAATGTTCTGAGGTTTGATAAGGAAAGAATCAAGCCAAAGCAGCCTTTGGCCTCCTTCCCTTTGTCTTGTGAAAGAAAAATAAATACAGTTTTTATTATTACTTCTCCCTGCCAACATGCTCCATTTTGTTCTGTGAGGCGTTGGTGGTAGGTCTGAGCAATCTGCTAGTTATTATGCAGAAAAGCATTTTAAAGTGGTGTCCTAAAATGACTCACTAAAATTAGGAGTGTGGCATGAACATGAGACAAATTAAGCATAAGCACACATGGCAAGAAGGCTCTGCAGACCATGACTACATGCCATCTTTGGGACTTGAGGGAACAGAGGAAAGCACAGTATGTGTTACTGATTCCTAATCCAATCAGGTATTGCCCCATCATTCATGACCCGCAGTCTATCTGCAGCAAGGCATTTCATTCTCACTCTGAAGGTCTGGATGTTATGGAACAGGAAACTCCATGAGGAATTGTATTGCTTTTTCCCTGGGTGATGTGCTACAGTTTCTCTTAATAGTGACAGTGACTGTGCTCTTGAAGACCTAAAAGTGGACAGCTTGTGCTGCAGCCATTCATTTTCCCACCTGCCTTTCAGAGCCTGATCTAAAGATCCCAGAGTCCAGGCAACCATTTTGAGAGGCTGTGAAAGGACTGGTGGGGTCTAGTGTGCAGAGGAGTTTTATTGTGACTCCTTGAGTTAAGAGCCAGGGAAACAGTATTCCCTTGAGATGTAGAATAGTTGCCTATGCTTTCTTCATTGCTGATATTCAGTCAAGGATGAGGGGAAGTGGTAAGAAGGCACTAGCTGTTTTTTGCCCTGTCTCCTTTGTCCTTGAGCTCATGAAGGTTAGCTGGGACACAGGTGTGCTGTACATCAAGGAGAGAAGCCAGAAGTGGGGGTTGGAGATCATAGAATCATAGAATCATAAAATGTGAGGGGTTGGAAGGGACCTCCAGAGATCGAGTCCAACCCCCCTGCCAGAGCAGGACCATAGAATCTAGGGCAGGTTACACAGGAACGCATCCAGATGGATCTTGAAAGTCTCCAGAGAAGGAGACTCCACAACCTCTCTGGGGAGCCCCTTCCAGTGCTCTATAACCCTGAGAGTAAAGAAGTTCCTCCTCATGTTGAGGTGGAACTTCCTGTGCTCTAGCTTGCATCCATTGCCCCTTGTCCTATCGCAGGGCACAAGTGAGAAGAGGTTGCCCCTTTCTTCTTGACATCGAGCCCTCATCTATTGATACACATTAATTAGATCCCCTCTCAGTCTTCTCTTCTCCAGACTAAAAAGCCCCAGGTCTTTCAACCTTTCCTCACAGGGCAAGTGTTCCAGTCCCCTAATCATCCTTGTAGGCCTCTGTTGGACTGTCTCCAGTAGATCTCTGTCCCTCTTGAACTGGGGAGCCTAGAACTGAACGCAGTACTGCAGGTGAGGTCTCATCAGGGCAGAGTAGAGGGGGAGGAGGACCTCCCTCGATCTGCTGGACACACTCTTCTTAGTGCACCCCAGGATACCATTGGCTTTCTTGGCCACAAGGGCACATTGCTGTCCCATGGAGAACTTGTTGTCCACCAGGACTCCAAGGTCCTTCTCCATGGAGCTGCTCTTTAGCAGATCGCCTCCTAACCTGTACTGGTGCATTTTGTTACTCCTTCCCAGGTGCAGGACTCTGCACTTACTCTTGTTGAACCTCATTAGGTTCCTCTTTGCCAAGGCAAAGAAGGCCAACAGCCTGCAGGGCTGTGTTATGTAGAGCATCACCTGCAAGGTCAAGGGAAGCAATCCTTCCCCTCTACTCAGCACTGGTGAGACATATCTGGAGAGCTGTGTCCAGTTCTGGACTTTCAGTTGGCTAAGGGGCTAGAGCTTGCATGCACTGTCCTGGTACACCACTGCACTATCTCTGAGATTGCTGAAGTGCTGGGGCCTGAGTTGTGGGCCCTGAGCTGAAGTTGACCTGTGGATGAGCCACAACCTAGCAAAATGTTTTGTTTTTCCTATTGGCTTCGTTTTCCAGAGGCAGAACCTGGCTCATCTGTGGCTCTGTGGCTCTGCCCTCACCCAGGTGGTCATGGCTGGGGTGGTGGGCAAGGCCAGGATTATATCAACCAGGAGCCAATGAGTTGGAGGAGCTTCCTGTTGGGTGTAGCTTCTGTTGGGGCTGGTTGCATCTTGTTGAGCTCTCTGGGTGGTGTTCTTCCATGTGAAGGGCCACTGAGGGAGCCGTCTCTGTCTGTTGTGTCCAGCAGGCGATGCTGGCACCACAGTGGGCAGCAGAGGAGCTGGGCCCACAGGAATTTGTGGCAGGACTATCTGAAAGAAGACTTGTGAGGGGATGTTGCTGAGTTCAGTGTTGGCCTGTGTGATCAGGCAACTCATGGCAGCATCAAATGATGATGGCTGAGCCAGCACAACAATTGCTTAGCAAGCAACTTCGTGGCTGTAGCTAACAGCACTGGTGACATTAGAAGAACATTTCTCTGTTCTGAATTCATATGCATATTCTCATATAGCACTGTCACTGTGTGCAAGCTAATCCTATCAAAGGGTCACTGTCTGAAAAAATAACATCTGCTAGCATTTTTTTACAACTATGAGGCTACTGAGCAAGCTCACTTAACTGAAATTGAGCATGCCTGTTTTTTTGAAAGCTGTTACAGCTCTATCTTAATTCATTCAACAAATTTCCTTGTCTTTCCTTGTGTAATAGCATTACTGCCCATTTTCCACTAATCTTAGACTACTGCTTATTGTATTTAGGGAGACTGAAGCTCAATTGAAGCTTAATGATGTTCTTACGACTGGCTCTGTGATTTTCTGTTTGTGGCCATTACCTGTGTACCTCATTGGTTCTCTCTATTGCAAATAACAGGCAGTCTGTATATTTTTTTTTTCTGGATGATTTCAAAGAGATGCCAGCACATCTATGGCCGCTTTCTGTACAGTGATTTGGGAATCAACAGTTATAAAAACTGCCATATCATTTCTCCCCACAACCTGTTTATATTTTGCAGAACCTTGCTAATTTCATCCTTGGACTATTTGCTGTGGCTCGCTTTTAGTTCTTACCTAACAGAGGTCTATCCATCACTACATTAAAGCTATACAAGTGGGTATTTTCACTGTCTTTTCTTTTATTTCAGGAGAAAACTTAGCTATAAAACACATGTAAGTGAAATTTGATATTGGAGGTTTCACTCTGGAAAGGTGAAGTTGTGATTAAGTACAAAAGGTGTAGTTAAAAGATAAGTCCTTTATGTTTCCTCTGTCTATAGCTTGCAGCATTTTATGGCTTGGTCTCACAGCCCTTACAATACTTACTCTCATCTCACCTAAACAGACTGATTATTCACCCACTGAATGTTGGTATTGTCAAATCTTGCCTCTTCTACTCTTGTTGGTAATGTAAATTTGGAGAAGATGGAGATCTTCAGCTATTTTCTGGTGGGTCCTACCAGGCTACTTGTGATCAGTGATACTGTTCAAGACCCCTAATAGCTACCTGGGTGTGCGGCAGTACTTTGATGGACCTTTTTCCTCTCTTTTTTTGTTACTGAATTTGTAGCAAGCTTACATGACCTCTCCGGTGTTTTTCTGTTCATATGTCTACATGCTTACTTGAAGGGACATCGGTAAACTCAAGAGTATGTGGTTCATTCTCCTAAGGACAACTGGGACGGGTGCAATCACTTCTTCCAAGGCTGACCAGAGCTATATTGCCATGTTTCTACTTGATGTTCCATAAATGTAGCTTTTGAATAATTTAATGGCGTAAGGTAGTTGAGGTTGCACTAAAATTATGCAACAAAGACAAGCAATAATAAGACAAATAAAGAAAGGAATATATACCACTGCGTACTTTCATTTAGCCTGTGAAGCTACATTTGGATGTTCATGATATATTCTGGCAGATCTTAGCTGTACCAGATTCTCCAGCCCAGCCTCAGTCTTGATGCCTCTAGCACTGGGTCCCTGCCAAGAGCTCTCTCCTTTTCTTTCCCAGCGGTGCCTTTCTTTAACCCAGAAGGCTATTTTAATGCACTGAACTGCAGGAATCATAGTTGAATGGCCAAGAGAGGGCACAGCTATTGCTTTAGAATGTTGGCTATGAAAGGGACCATCCAAAGCATCTTGTTCAGTTTAAGATACAAAACCATCTCTAACCAGTCTCTCTTGTAAACCCGCACTTAAGCATGTTCTGAGAAACATCAACGAATTACATTCTCTATCTGTTTTAGTGAATAATGGACATAGATATAGGTTATGTTTCTCTTACAGAAAACCCCTTCTGTGCTCTCTAAGAGATTGCCTCTGGTTGCCTCTGGCTAAAACAGTTGTTTATGCTTGTTATACTAAGGTTTAGGCCTGGAGATTTGAGATCTTCTACAGAAATCATAATCTGAGAATTATACAGTTCTAATGTAATTATGTAAAAGCGATTCTAATTGCTTTCAGTGTGAACTGAGAATGTAACATTTAATTGTCTGACATTGCTAAATGCATGACCTCAAAGAAATTGTGCTGCTTATTTCTTGCCATTTATTATCACTACTTGAACTGTCACAAAGATCTGATGATTTTTCTATAACAATATCACTCATCGGTGTACATTTTTTCCTATTAGGAATGATTTGCGTGGTTTCAGGGCCTTCTGAATACTTGCTGTTACAATTTGAAAAGTAGAGGATTGCAGGAACTAGTGATGCTTGTTTGGCTCCAGGTAAGTTGGCTTCATGTACAATACATGTTGTACCATCACCCAATCATCCAACTATCATCCAGTTTTGGTTGTTTCCATTTTTTGCTGGTTATGGTTTTGCTACCAAGAAGAATATCAGTGAAGCACCTTTACAGTCACGTAGGGCAGGAAACCACTTTGCTCAGTGCAGGGTGTTCCAGTACCCCCTAAGGGCACCAAGAGTAGATACGAGCATGTGCTGATCCAGCAGCATCAGACAACCAGTCCTTGTGTGGCAGAGTTACAAGATCATCTATGATAGCAGCCCTATGTCTGTTCCTTCTGTACTACCTTTTATCCTTTTTGTGCTTGGAACAAGGGAAACTTGCTATCATTGAAATGTCAGCCTTTACCTTATGCAGTAAAGTGCCTCTGTACTTTTTTACAACTTTGTTTGGACTGAGGTTTGGGAGGGTGGGGTGGGTGTTGTTTTTCTTTGCATATTTCCAGCACTACATCGGTTAGCTAGGATTTTAAATTTAGCAAGCAGAGTCATGAAAACTATATGCAGTATTTTGCAAATGATGTATTGACAGAAAATACGCATTAGCAGGTTTCTTGCTCTTGAGAGCTCTTGAGAAATTCTTGTGGGACGTTCGTATCTAACCAGTCCTTGTCACAACCTCAGAGGGTCTCAGCATCTGCCTGTTTCTGCATTGCTACAAGAAGCATTATGTTCCTTTCATTGGAGTATTGAACCCATTGTGGAAGAACAGAGTCAGACATGTCCATGTCAGCAGAAGGACCAGTGACCTGGTCCAGGCCTAAGACCAGCATCCCCCGTGACATCTTATTATTATCACTGGATTATGCAGGGTCATTCATCTGACCCTAAAACAGATTGCACAAGCATATTAGTGACTGCAGGCATCACTGCCTGTAATGGGAACACCGGTGTCTATACTGCAGACTTTTAAAGCTGGGTGAGATAAAGCTGTCTGTAGCTTCTAGCAAACCTGGGCAAAGCCTATGCAGTGACAGACCTGCTGTTGATCTGATGCCCATTCTCGTATCTGAATGTGTTTCTTGTGTGGCCAAGGCACTGTAATTGTAAAAATGCATTTGTAATTAACCCCTTATGAAATGAGGAGACATGGAAAAAAAACATACCAAGGTTCTGCTTGTGCCAAGTCAAAGTTCCTGCCTGGAAGGCAAAGTGTAAGCAACATGTGGTTATTGCTCTTTCAGATATGCTGTAGCTAACACATAACAGAAGTATGTTTATCAGTTTGAATATGGCCTTTTCCTAAACTCCATTATCTACTGAAAAGTACAGTGTTATTGTGCATGAAGGAAGGCTGGTGTAAGCTTGATCCAGCCTTTAATATGAGCAGCAGTATGTTTCAAGGTACACCAGACACGGAGCCACGGCACGCTACTGATTAAACACTCCATTGCAGACTGAAAGTGTCATTTTTTACTCAAAATCGGTTGTACAAAACAACATATCAACTTATTCTGCTATCTGGGGTGTCTCTGTGTCCTGTTTGTTCGTCATTCCCTGCTTCCCCCCCCAGAAAAGTTGCCTGATCACTCTAACTACTAATCTTTGCTACTGGGTGCTGAGGAGTACTGGATATGCTGTTCCAATGTGGTGCCCATGGCGGCAGACAACCATCTGTAGCTCATATTCCTCTATCTTCACTGTTTCACGTGTGATTCTCTCTTCAGCCAGCAGGAAAATGACAGTGTAAAGGGCAAATTCGAACTCTGGGCTGACACCAATAAAGGTGCTTCCAATTGGCTTGACTGAGCCCTTCCAGCTGAACTGGATGCTTAAAACTTGGTCATCTTTGTCAGGCTGAAAGCATAAACAAAGCAACAGAATAGTTTCCAACACAGCTATGACCAGACAGATACAATTTCTGACTCCAGATTTTTGAGAGCATTGCACAATTCAGTCATCCTTGCTGTGCCAGGGTGCTAGAGCTGGAGCACAGCCTTTTCCCTGTCCTGTAGAGCGTACATGAGCATCTCAATTAAGCCTTAGCAGTGTTGTGATTCTGTAAACCCTAGCACTTCTCTTAAAAGTAATTTTTGCAAAAAAAAGAAGCGGGATGTGAGGGCATGCTGGTATTTCTTCTGCTTATATACACCTGGGCAAATTAGGTTTAAAACAGTTGAGTCTATGATTGCATCATTTTGCCTTGATTCATTACCACAGCTTTTATCCCTGGATCTATTTGTCTTATTTGCAGAGATACCCTGCTTACCCTGGTCTTGTTTTTCCGAGCGACATATCCCTTGTAGTCAATTTGGTTGCGCTTTTCTTGAAGGTAAAATTGCACCCAGTTGTGCAAACCTAAGATCTGTTTACCACGCCTTGTTTCTCCAACGAAAACATGCTCGAAACCACAAGAATCAGGTCTGTAATAAACAAAAAAATAATATATAGGTCTTTTATATAGTTAAATAGTTCAAATTATAGAGGTGAAAGGCAAGAAGATGCACAAGCTTGCTTAGGTTGATTTGTGAGCAGTTTTTTAATTTGTCTGGATTTGTTGGGTTTTCTTTCTTGCTTTGCAGAAAACTTGTAATTAAGTCTAGCCACAAAGTCTAAATTTGTATTTGATTATGAAGGTTGCTACTAAATGCCACAGAGGCATCACTGTCGCATATCCAGCTTTTAGCAAGGCTTGTCTATGTGGTCAAGAAGGCCAATGGTATCCTGGCCTGGATCAGGAACAGGGTGGCCAGTAGGACCAGGGAAGCGATTCTACACCTGTACTCAGCACTGGTGAGGCCACATCTTGAGTATTGTGTTTAGTTTTGGGCCCCTCACCACAAGAAGGACATTGAGGTACTAGAGCATGTCCAAAGAAGGGCAACAAAGCTGGTGAAGGGTCTAGAGCACTGGACAAGAGGAAATGGTCTCAAGTTGCACCAAGGAAAGTTTGGACTGGACATTAGGAAGAATTTCTCTACTGAAAGGTTTATCAGGCATTGGAACAGGTTGCCCAGGGCAGTGGTGGAGTCCCCATCCCTAGAGGTATTTAAGAGTTGTGTAGTCATAGTGCTTAGAGGTATGGTTTAGTTGGGGACTTGTCAGTGTTAGGTTAATGATTGGACTTGATGATCTTAAAGGTCTTTTCCAATCTAGGCGATTCTGTGATTCTGACACTGTCTCCCGTAACAGACTCATAGGCAAACTGATGAAGTACAGATTAGAAAAGTGGATGATGTGGTGTGCTGAAAAGTGGATGAATGTCTACATTTGAAGGCCTGTGTTTAGGGGCACAAAGAGCAGCTGGAGGCAATTCACCACTGGTGTACCCCAAGGGTCCATACTGTTAGTATCTGATCAGTAAGTCTTCAAACCTGATCTGTGTGGGAACAATGAACACCTGATAAAGGCTATATTCCGAGGCTGTATTCCAGTTCTGTGTGTAACAGATGGCACTTGGTCTTACATTTACCTAACACAGAATAGTGTAGAGATGATCATAGGCCATATCCATCAAACATACCTGTCTCCTTCTTTCCTGGCATAGAGCTGAAACCAGATGTCATAGAGCTGACACTTGAAATCAGCAAGGCTTGGCTTTGCAAGGTTTTTTTTAAGCAGATACTCATGAGCTAGCTGAAGGATAGAAAAACAAGATATATACACAGTTTACTTTTTAATTCAGTGTTTTCACTGACAAAAATGATCTGTGTTACTCACTTTCATGACTTCCGTCGCTAAGATAGCATCCAGAAAATGATTGTTTTCCACTATTTCTTCTGGAGTCACTACTTCTGCTACACCAGTTGATGTCTCATAGTTGTCCAATAAGGAAATAAAGGCTACAAAAAAAGATAAATTTTCAGCCTACTCATCCTTATGAACAGGCCATATGCTACAAATCATATCTGTGATCCAGACATTAAAGAGTGCCATCATAAAAAGATGCCATATAACATGTCTTGACAGGCCTTAGAGAAAGACATACCTTTAGATGTCAAATTTCATTCCAGGTACACTGTTTGACGTAGGTTTAGAGGTGACTCAAGATCAAAGCCACTGCTGTACTTCTTTAAGAAAAACAGCTCGCTACTGAGCTTTTTTAAGGAATGAAGTACTGAAGCAATAATGACATTCTACCAAAAAAATGGACCACCAAAATTACAGACATAGGCTTATGAACTTGAGCTATGTTGGCAGAAGGCTTTGTGGGAATTACTTCAGTAGAGGAATACTGCAGCATAAACTGACACGAGATGGCTTGAGCTTGAGTGCATGGCCATTGAGTGGATGGATCCATTTTCTCCTTTGCACCCCTTTTGACACCTGTTCTCTCCCATCACTTCATCTACTTGTGCTCTGATACTCAGTGGACTCTGTGGGCTAATTCAACACGCTAAGCTGATAGAAAAATACTTGAGGTCAAAAACCTGCCAGCTTAGTGAGCTGAAGGGACTCAGCGTAGGGTTTAGTGAGTACCAGAGCTGCCTTGACTAGAGAAAAGATTGTGTGGATCAGAGAGGTGGAACAGAGAAAAACAGTGCTCCCCATTATGCCAGCTGTTCAGTCAGCTTAATGTAACTATCTGGGGAAAAGAAAGATCAGGAAAGGAAACATACATTCATAGACATACAGCCTCCAACAGAATGGTAAGAAGTAGCTGTGGACCTAGTATCATCTGAAAGGGCTAGAAGCTGTGAGCAAAGGAGGAAAGATGCTTTGGTCATCAAGCAATGACAAGAGTCTCATCCATTTCACTTTGTACTGGAAGAACCACAGCGCATATTCAGATTTTGGCTAAGCCACAAAAGGGTGTTCTTCCTGACGTTGAGGCTACAGGTAACTCCATGCAAATGCTGTGGAAACGATCTGCAAATGACATGCGGCTGATGATCCTCACCACCATCCAATTATCTATGATGTTACATTTTAGGCAAACACATAAAAAAACCAACATGGATTCTTCATGTCATTTCTACCACTAACAAGGAGCAACAACTCTCACTTGCAAATGTTTTTATGCCCTTCAGACGTTCTTCATTTACGTTGTGAAACAGATGTCTGGCTGCGTTGTCCTGGACAGCACTGTCACCTTGCTGTGCGGCACCTGCTTTTCCCTAGGAGAAACAGCAGACTAAAACAATGAAAGAAGTAAGATGTCCTTAGAAAAGACTGCCTACTTTTATAATAATCGAAACAAAACCCATAATGCTGCCAGTATTCTTTGTTAGGAATGGTCTTCCTATGAAACAAGATATTACAGAAGAACTGCCAGCATAAAGAAAAAAGGCGTAATTTCTGACACTGGAAGAGCCTGAAATTTCTCCATTGACTCATTTTCAGAGATGATTGTGATGTCCTATGTGACAGCTCAGTTCTGACCAGTAACCAGCTGTGCTACTGTGTTATATACATTACAAACGATCAAGAGAAGTAGTGTACAACCAAGGTTCCCTCCCATCATAAATAAATAAAAATGAGATTTGGGCACCTGCCTTCTCTATTCCTTTGTAACCCACAGACCAACTGCATATAGTTTATGAGGCCATGCAGTGCAGTAAAGGGGCTGTTTCTCTCCTGAGACCCTAGTCCCCAGGCTAGCCAATCCTTCTCCTCTCCTCCATGATAATGCTTAAGCAATCAAACTCCTAAGTAGGCTCCCTCACACTCAGCCTTTGTTTTCTGACTTGATGACTGCAGCCCCAGCCATGGCTCTGGTGCCAGGGAGCTGCCAAGATAGTTCTGCACAGCTCCACCCACTTCGCACTGGTGTATCCTGGTTCTCTGAAGTTTTCAAAGACTTCTGGTTGGCCACATTTAAGGGCATTTTAAGCAATGTTACCCAAGAAGCACATCCAAAATGGAAAGGAGGCTTTCCTGACAGTTTTTGAATTTCTGTTCCAAAAAGAGCATTCTCAAGGAAAGATGAGAAAAGATGAGTGGCAGTTTGTTAAGATATGGGTAAGGGGTAACTATAGCCTTGTTCTGAGAAATGGAGAAACTACATGGGAGAAGTTCCCCCCCTCACATTTTGTCTGGGGGTAGGTACCCCCTTTTTAAAGTTTATCAATAACAGAAAATTGTATCTTATGAAGCAATGTTGAAATAATGTGTTTGAGCACTTGTGTGAGTACAAAATTGGATATTGAATACAGTGGCCTGCTGCAGTTTGTGGCTGAAACACATGGTCATGTTTGCACAACACTGGGCTGGCAAGGAGTGAAATGGCTGCTTATCAAATCTGATACCCTACTCCTCCCTCACAGTTCCCTGGGACTGGTAGCAACAACCCTGAAATCCTCCTCACCCACACTTCTGTGCTACTCCACACTCTCCAGGAGACACCTAGGAATGCCTCAAATTCCTCCCTTAATCCCCTAAGAATGGCTTTCTCCCTTGCTACAGGTAATCCAGACCATACAAGCAGTCATACACACAGAGAAACATCCAGGGTAAAGGGGATGTCAGGACATGTCTAGTCCTGCTCAAACTATTGTCAACACTGAATTCAAACCATATTGCTCAGGGTATCATCTTCTTGGGTCTTGAAAACCTCCAGAAATGGAGATTTCACAGCTTCTCTGGGCATCCTGTTCTGGCTGAATTTGTCCTTTTTGAATTTAATGATGCTCCTTCCTTAACCTATTCCTCCAGCCTGCCTAGGTCCAGCTGAAGAGAAGCCCTGTGTTTGAGCATACCAACTTCATCACCACAGTTTGCTGTCATCTGCAAAATCAGAAAAGTTGCACTCCACCTCCTCCTCCAGGCCACTGACAAAGATATTAAATGTTATAGGACGTAAGACAGACACCTGAGATACTCCACTGGTAACCAGTGTCCAGGTAGTGTGGACCATGAATGTGTTCTCTACACTGTTCCCTCCCCTATGTGAAGTCCTGCCTACACCATTAGTGGAAATATGAAGCACAGGCAACTCTTTTTAGCAAAAGGCAGTTTTGCAGACACCTTTTCCTACAGTACCATAACTACTCTTAATCAGCATGTGACTTAGCAACTGGTTACCTGCAAATCAATTGTGTAGTCTTTCCCAGGCATAAGGCGGTTAACATCCACCTCCCACATCTCATTGAAAAGTTTAGAAAGTTCATGATTTAAGGCCTTCCTGTCAAGAAGAGAAATACACATATTAAAACAGACACATGCTGTTATTTCTGCAAGTCACTTCTAGAGTATTCTAATGTCATTCTACGTTCTGGATACTAGCACGTCATGAGGAGAGCTTTCTCTTCTTCCCACACCTTTCTGTCAGTGCTGCTCTAAAAACTGTAGAGCTTACAATTCATGGTCACATCTAAAGAATGCAGGTAAGCTGTAACCTTCCCTACGGTTATTTCAGAGTATATTTTAACAAAATTCTTGTTAATAAGCCTTCCTGTGGTTTTTCCATGCACTGAAATAAAAATGAAGATGGTGGTGTTTCACTCAGGAGGATTCTATGTACAAACCAGAGGCAAGCAGGAGATTGTTACCAGCGTGCAGCAACACTACTCAACAAAACAGGAAGCAAAGAATGACGCTTTCCTAGCAGCAATCTTGTACGCACTCTTCCTACCTTTTTTTCTGCAAAACTCCACACCCGAGATACTTTCCTTTGCCCATACAGGTGGTTATTCTGGCATGAAGTAAGTGTGACTAACTGCAAACAACAAAATTCTCTCATGCACTGATCTCTGATGCACATGCAAACCTACCCAGGCTGCTCATTTCCTCATTTTAATGAAATTTTGTCCTGCGTAATAGTGTATAGTTTTTTAGAAGTCTATCCATCCGTCTATCAGTAAGATTTAGGAAGGGTTGTTATTGTGATGAACTGCTCAAAGGTAGCTCCAGGTTCAAGGGCATTATGTCCACGCTAATACATAAGATCAGGACAAAGAACAGAGTGGAGAAGAAGGAGAAGTGGATTAATCTTTAAATGATTGACAGTTGAATTAATCAGTTACAAACAAGCATATACACCAAAGCCCAGAGAAGAACCGCAAGATAATTTTGAATTTATCCTCCAAAGCAGGTGTTCTCAAGAAAAGAAAAAAAGTGCAGAAATTTGTCAATAATGGGCACCTTTTTCAGAGCCATTTGGGCAGCTTGCCATGATTTTAACAACTGCTTTTTAAAGACTGCTATGTCTTCTCCTTCTATTCTGGCCATGCTGCATCCTCCTGCCAGTGGCAAATTCCATACTTTCTAGCAGAAAGGGCAAATATTGTGGTATGGTCACAAACAGTTTTCTGACATTCCACCCTTGATGTGAGGCAGCTCGAGAGCTAGGAAGTGCAAAAAGTGAGCCAGGTGGGCATCTGTCCCATTGTTGGCAGGGAGGGAATAAAAGTCATAGAAGAAAAGAGAGCATTAAGGAAATTGTGGGAGAATAGTCTAGAAGCAGAACAGCAAGACTTTATGTGCCTTCTCCTGTTCTGGCCTGCACTGTGACTGGCTCAGAAAGTGCTGGTCTAAGCTCCATATTGAAACAGAAAGTAGCAAACCCTGCCTGGAAAATGGGACTTTTCACATTATTGAGCAATCCTTTTTCTCCAGAATTGCCTGTGTAACTGTGAGATGGAACTCATACAGCCTAAGATTAAAATCCTGAAAAGCGTAAGCAATCTGGGCTTAACTCCTTGAGAGCTTGTTGCCCAAAGGAATTCATATCCTTAAGTGTCAAAAGCAGCCAGTTTACAACGAGCTAGAGCACAAGCTTCAGGGGCTGAGGAGCTTGAAGAACACATGATATTCATATTATACACAGTGTTCTTTAGAGTGGGGAAAGCAACCTCCTACAGAAGGGCAGGGCAAACAACTGTAACTACTTTGGCTGCTGCACCTGTCTGCCTGCAACTGAGAAGTTCAGCCATCATGCACCTCAGCTACACTGGAGGCACTGACAGTCCATTTTCACTCAGGCTTTGTGATACTTTGAGATCATTGTTGATGGAAAATCTACCAGACCACGTGAATTTTGAACATGGCTTGAATGAGTATCAATACCTGAAAGAAGGAGAAGGACTAAAAATTCTAGTATATGGGAGCCAAAGGATATGTTTGTTGCTAGGATTAAACACGAATATGAAGGAAGATTTTTTGCTTGGAACAAGTACTTGCATGGATCTTACAGAGGAGCAGAAGGAGGCTGTCACAGAGGAGCCTTTGTTCTGCTTGTACAGCAGAAGTGTGGCTTGTGGCATCACATTATCAGTACTGGCTGTGCAGGCCAAACAAGGCACCTGCTCAACTTCATGGGGAGTTAGCCTCATGGCGTATCACAGAAGCCACCAACAGCAGAATTTTAATTTATTTTCAGCAGTACCTCCACATTGTTTCCAGAGTCTTAAGAAGAGCAATTCCTTCTCAAAAGAGCTTACAAACTACCGCTAAACAGAATATTGTTTACTTCACCAACTCAGCTACGTCCCAAGAACAAGATCAGCAAGTTCACAGAACAGTACTGGAGATGCTTTTTAAACTTCAAGTCTACATTCACATTACCTTGAACTGACCTAATTTTATTGGACTATTTTTTTCCTGGGTTCTAGATCCTCCTGCTGCCTACTCCTTTGCATCAGCTTACCCCATCTGTTTGAGTACTGCCATATTCTGTTTAATACAGTTTATACTTTGTAAGTAACAACCAGCAGTGAATAGGAGTCTGATGTCTGTTGAACATCCAAGGTATGTGAACTATTGGGGGGTAGGGGGGGTGTCACTTGGGTTTGGGGTTTTTTTTTAATATTTTGTTTCATATACATAGTATTATATATATATTTTAGTATGTATGTATTTTGGTAAAAGTCACTTATACAGGAAATCTGTCATCCCTTCAATACCTACTGTCATTCTCGGTCTGATCTTGGCAGATTTGTCCTATGTTTATAAAGCACTGCAGGGCTCTGTTTGATCTTTCCTCCTCTAGAAATGTTACGGAATATCACATGAGATCATGGAGGCAAGCTCAAGGTATCAGCTCAGGAGCGGATTGCAGCCAGAGCATACCTGCAGATTTCAGTCCTTGTATTTATTTTATACATATACTTCTACTGCATTAAGAAAATGTGTCCCAAAACTTGAAAGTCACTTGATTTTATAAAATAAAGTCTTTTCTCTCCTTTTTCTCTGCTGGGTGCTACCACAATATCATCATGGACTTTCCCTTTCCTTTTTGTTTTCCCTTTAGGTTCCAGAGTAGAGCATCTGTACACATTGTAACTGAAGATTAGAATAAAGAAAAAGCTTTGCCAAAGCAAAGAACTGCTGTAGCATCTTACATAGTCATCTGTCCTGGTTTCGGCTGGGATAGAGTTAATTTTATTCCTAGTAGCTGGTTGAGTGCTGTGTTCTGGATTTAGTGAGAATAATGCTGATAACACAGAAATGTTTGAGTTGTTGCTAAGTAGCGCTTATCCCAGGTTAAGGGTTTTTCAGTTTCCTGTGCTCTGCCAGCAAGCTGGGAGGAAGCATGGCCAGGACAGCTGACCTGAACAGGCCAAAGGGATATTCCATACCACAGAACATCAGGCTCAGTATGGAAACTGGGGGGAGCTGGCTGGGAGGGGGGATCGCTGCTTGGGCATCAGTCAGCAGCTGGTGAGCAATTGCATTGTGCATCACTTGTCTTTTCCTGGGCTTTATATATCTTCTTCTTGTTGTTGTAGTCCTTGTTGTTGATGTTATAATTATATTTTATTATATTTTTAGTTATTATACTGTTCTTATCTCAACCCATGAGTTTTATTTCTTCTTTTTTTTCAATTCTCCTCCCCATCCCACTGGGAGGAGTGAATGGCTGCGTTGTGCTCAGTTGATGGCTGGGGTTAAACCATGATATCATTGTGTAAAAACCCTTTTTGGACAGTATCCTTCAAAAAGATCCATAAAATTAGCCTACATATATGAGATAAGACAACTTCAAAGAGAAGAAGCCTTCATGCAAATCCATGACACGCAGCAATTAGGTAAGGTTTTCCTAGAAAAAAACATTGTGTATTTACTCTCTGGTTTTCAATATGATTGCAGGTATGACTCAAACCAGAGATTTTTACCATTAATTTTCAATCCCCACCCTATGGTGAAATCTGTCTGTTGTTAGATTTGTGCTTTCACATTGAATAAATTATTTCTCTGCAAGAAATCTGGCCTACTGGATTTTGTCCCGTTGGAGTCTTGCTTGGATGTCCTTACTTGTGCAAAGCACCACCCCAATAACAAGAACACCTAGTCTGCGCTTGTAAGAGCTGAGAAAACTTTTTGGGGGAGGTTCTTTGCAATAGTAACTCTAACGCACCAGCAGCGTGGCTAGAGCGAAGGAATCTAACATGTCCATTTTATTATAGCTTTCGAGTGAAACATTCACATGGTATGCCTGTTTTTTTCCAAGTGATTTTCTTGTATGAAACTTTCATTCTATCCAAAACAATGCCCTAAGAAGAAGTCTTTAAGGGCTATAAATCAGAAATTACCCAAGACATGAAGAGAATTAAAGGGTCAGTGGTGAATCATGTGAGCAAGTCAACAGTGTCAAAGCAAGAAAAGCATGTATTGCAAATGGGTCACATGGAGCCTTGCAAAGGTTTGACTGAACATCTTCTCCAAAGTAAATTTACCTTCAGAGATCCTTTGAAAAACATCCAATTTTAAAAAGCCTTTAATCTTGGCATAGAGAAGAAAAGCATTTGGAAAGCCTAATGAGCAGTGTAGTAGTTTAACCCCAGCCAGCAACTGAGCACTACACTGCTGCTCTCTCATTCCACACCACCCCCCTCCGCTGGGATGGGGAGGAGAATCAAAACCAAACAAAAATCATGGGTTGAGATAAGAACAGTTTAATAATTGAAATACAAATAATTAAAAACTAATATTGTAATGAAAAGGAAGATGACAAAAAGAGAGTGAAATAAAGCCCAAGAAAGAAAAGTGATGCACAATGCAATTACTCACCACCTGCTGACTGATGCTCAGCCAGTCCCTGAGCAGGATCTGTCCCTCCCCCTCCCCTGCCAGCTTCCCTCCCCAGTTTACATACTGGGCATGATGTCATATGATATGTAATATCCCTTTGGCCAGTTTGGGCCAGCTGTCCTGGCTATGTTCCCTCCCAACTTCTTGTGCCCCTCCAGCTTTCTCACTGGCAGCGCACGAAAAGATGAGAAGTCCTTGACTTCATATAAACACTACTTTTAATAAACAATTTTATTGTTTAATATTTATTAATTTATTGTTAAATATTTAATTAATATTTAATTTTAGTAAACAATTAAAAACATCCATGTGTTACCAGTGTTATTCTCACACTAAATCCAAAACACAGCACTGAAACAGCTACTAGGAAGAAAATGGACTCTATCCCAGCCAAACCCAGAGCAGCAGCCGTTTACAAGGAGTTTCCAATCATTTAAAAAAGATAGTTCAAATGTTGTGAAATACATGCATAAACTTAGATGGTTAATAGAAGACACAAGGAATTATCTTGATTTTCCTCCTATGCCAGTGCATATGTCTTTTACCTGAGTCTAGTGATGTTTTTCTTAGTTTAAAGCTGGTATTTTAAATACCAAATGATAAAAAAGACAGGTTTTGTAGGTGGAAAGGAAAATGCGTTGTCAAGGGACAAACCGAAGAGCGGGCAGTTACTCAGCAAACACTCTGTCAAGTTTCTGGGAAGGCAGATGGTGATGTCTGGAGAACCGACTCTACGTTATCAGCTATGTTTAAGCAAAACCTGATCTCAGCATCTTATTATTTTAGCTAAAACAGCTTATTATTCAGTGGTCTCACCAACTTTTTACGCTGAGGTGAGTTAGTAAAACCGAATAGAAACAGGAAGCAGGGTTATTGCAGTGCTGCATTTCACAGAACTCCCCTTTACATATCTCAGACAAATATATCCCATTCCCACTGCCCGTCACCGTAGAGAAGAATTCATATAATTTTCTCTTACCCACTAGCCATGCCAGAAAGAAGTTTTTCTCTCAGCAAATACACTGAGCTGGGGTAAGGCAACCTGAAGCTCAGAAATTCTCCTGGTAGTCCAAGGCATGGAGCTGTCTCCCTCTTAGGCTTTGCTTGCCTGCTGAGGGTTGTCACTCAGGCTGACAAGCAGTGCAGGAAAGCAAGGGAGAGGCAGGAGGTGCCAAACCCCAGCAGCAGACGTGGAGTGTAAGGATAGTACCGCGTCTCACGCCTCTCTCAGCGCAGGCATGCTCAGACTAGGAAGTCAGAGCCACCTCTGCCAGGCTCAGACCAGGAAGTCAGAGCCACCTCTGCCAGGTTCCTGCTTCACCTTATCACCACAGTCAGCATGGAAGGGAAGACAGAAGGTGACAGCAGCTGCCACCTCCTCCCACCTGAGTTTTCAGATACAACCCGAAGATCCTTGTATGAACTTCAGACATGAGTCACAGCATTGCATCTGGAGTTATGTTGGATTATTTGTTAACAGATTTTAGATCTTTACGTGAATTTGGGGCCCAGAAATAAGCACTTCAAGTCTGAAAGTCCTGACTGAGATGGAAGGGCCATTCTAGTCTTGCTGTTCTAGACAGAGTTATTGTTTGAGAATTGAAGGGAAGATAATAATAAATCTGAGATTAAAAAAATATATAGGTGGAGAAGAAGAAATCCCTCAATATACACTTTCCTAGTTACAGTTGAAATTGCTAGGTGAGATCTTGTAAATCTTAGGAGGCATTATAGTCAGGAAATGTTTTACAGAGGCAGCACTTTGCATGCACTGCTGGAAGCAAGTGGTGGCAGGTGCAGGTACCCACTCCAGTGCCTGTCCTGGGAAGCATGTGTTCATTGTGTGGCTAAACTGATCTGGTTTAGATGGTGCAAAGCTTATTTTTGTTCGAGTGATAGTTTAAAATTTTTCTTCTTCATAATAATTAATTCCTGAAAATCTTTAGGTTTAAACTGTATATATGTATGTACAGAAGCCAAAATGGTTTGATGTTAGGCTACCAGTTATACAAATGGTTCTGCACCTCTTCTGCACCACTTCAAAGAATCATGTTAGAGACTAACGAAGCTCCCAGTCATGAAGATGCTGCACACATGGAATTGCACAGGGGACAAGACATTAGCTCACTTAAAACACTTAAAAGCGAAGCTTCTTTCTGACACTGTTAGGGGAAATTAATGTATCTGAAAGTATCTGATGCCCTTATGCATCTCCAAAATATCCTTAATTTTAACAGAAATGTCTTGTTAGTATTTATTGCAGTTCTGGGTAAGTAAGGTAAATGACAAATAACACTGTGCCGGGGTTTATCAACTGGATGTGGGAACTCTTTTTCTAGGCTTTCATTTGAAATACAAAAGCCAGTGGGCATATTCTGCCTGTAAGAAAGTTGCAATTCCATTATTCACACTGGCAGAAAGAGCCCAGATGGGAGCCCAGGAAACTTCCATTTACAAGCACCAGCATCACTGGAGTCAGCGGATTTAAGTTAATCTTTGATAAAATTACAGGTCAGATCAGTAGCATCATTAGCAATTTCATAACCAAACCTGTACTTAAATCTGCTGTAAAACTTCTGTCCTGTGATTTAGACGTTGAGCTGAGAAATACTTAAGGATCCCAAAGGGTGCGTTTGCTTACAGAAACAAAGCGCTGATGAAAGGCAAATGAGATCAGCGCAGAAGCTGGGTTTGTTCCTGCATCGAACACAGGCAGTAAGAGAACCTGAGTGTCCAGAGAGTGTTCTTGCTAACACTGTGCTTTGGCTTTCCCTACTGAAGAGATCAGGCAACGCTTTGTCAAAGCCATTGCACAGGGCAGTGTACTTCTGCTGTGCAGGGGCTGAGGTCAGGCTCCCTCTGCTCTCTTTTCTGGCACAAGAGAACCAGAATATCTGGTGCTGTCTCACTCGCACGTGAACAGCATTTCCAAAGGAATGGGGCAATAAACTTGCAGAAGATGCTCTACCTAACAAAACTGCCACCTCAAGCCTCAGGTGCTGACCTTTGCCATGGTCAAGGACCAAGGAGACCCTGTGAATAAGACCTGTTTCTAAAGCATGTAGGCATGTCTGTGCGTTTCTGGCCTAAGTATTTTGCTTTTCTAAGCAAAGTGGCCAACGGATAAGTGCTGGTTTGTTACCTCTAGTCAAGTGCCTAGCCTTTCCTGAAGGGGGAAGGGGATCATTCAGAGTTAACTTAAACCTCTTTGCTTGATCTAGAAAGGGTGAGTGAGAACACTGTGCTCCATAGGCTTCCAAACCAAAGCAGCCAGGGCTCACAAGTGCACATTTGGGCTGGACAGGCTTACTCATGGAGACTGAGTAAAAGCTGGCAGCTAGAACAAACACTGTGCAGATCTATCACAACCTCAGTCCTTGCCCCGGAGAAGCCAGAGCCTTTGTGTATGGATAGAGGGAAAATAAAAGTTTCTGAGACACTGAGTTTGCTGAATATTCCCATGGGAGCTTCGGCTGTTGCTGCCATGTCTCTACCAGCTGACCAACACTGAAAAGCAGTGGAGACATGGCCTGGGCTGGTCAGAGGGAACCTAGCCGGGCCAGAGCTCACTGAGAGCAAGGAGGAGGGACTTTGAGGTCCCCACATTTCCCTGAGCATTAATTCTCAAGCAGGAGCCTCACCTGACAGATTGTCTCCCACCAAGCAACTTGACCCTGTGCGAAGCCTGTCTCTTAGTTATATTTCCAGTTTCCTCAGCTTCTCAATTCTGAGTACCTCTCTCCAGCCAATTACAATCCCTCCGCGTACTCAGGAGTTTCTGGTGCAGCAGCTGTCTTCAAAGCGAAAAGTAAGCAGCTTACACAGCCAGGCATGTCTTTGTCATAGAAATGCCAGGAATAAATAACTCCATTCCTGCAGCTAAAGTCTTTTTCTAGACTGTGATGTGACCTGCTTACCTTTAAGCAGGTCTGTTAGCCTTCCTTTATTTACCAGTGCTAATTCCCAGGTTTAACAGGTAAGTCATGGCTGACTTATGAATGTTCTCAAAGCCCGATGAGCTGGCTGCACTGTCAGCAAACCCAGAGGCTGGGGACATGGGTGGCTCTGTACCCCTGTGTGAGCTGCGGGGCTAAGGGAGGAATTTTTAAATTGTTTTTTAAAATCTTAATATTACAACTGTCAAGCATATGCCTTCCTTGATTTTGTAAGGAGAAACTGTCTAGGAATCACCGAGGCCTGTTTACTGCATGCTAAGACATATTAATAATTAATATACTAATAAAGTATATTAGCATACTAATTAAAGAGCTCTGAAGCACAAAGACACATTTGCTCATAAGCCATTAATTTGTACCCATCCACGTAAACCAAAATTTGTTGCACAGCTCAGTTCCTGTGCTTTTTGGATAAACATCGTCTTAAGAAGTTGGGCTGTTGGCCATCACCAGGCTGGATGAGATGGAGCAGATCCACGGAAGGATCCAGGAGTGCCGGTGCAGGGTGTCCCAGCACCTTTCTCCTGACGCTGGGTTGTGTGCAGGTGCTGGCTCTGAAGCAGTGCAAGTGCCAGTTAAGGCCTGCGCTTAGTTGACATCGTACTGGATAGAACGTGGCGTTGACAAACAGAGTGTACCCCCTTCTTAATTCGAGAAGATGGCTGGGCTCTGACTGTCGGTTGGAAAAGGGATGTTATCAATGAAATTTGCAG
>VZZY01004155.1:1188-46550 GCA_013400335.1 Eurystomus gularis
AGCCCCGCGGAGCCGAGGGCCCCGCCGTGCCCCGTTTGACTGATACCGGTAACCCGTAATATGGGCTCGGTATTAACATCTGGGGACTAACGGAGTCATTTATCTGAGGTTTAAGCCTGCTATATTAAAGCATTAGCTAAATACGACTTTTTGTTTAAATATGGTTTATAGAGTTGCTTTTTGAAAAAGATAATGTACTAAACTGGAAGAATAAAGCTGAAGGAAAGTGGGTCCAGTATTTTAGATAGGCCTCACCTGGACTTTAAATCAACTACAGTCAAGCTGCTGAACCGTCTTTGGGGTTTGGTTCTTTTTCCTACTTTCTTAGATAAATTGTGGTAAAAACTCCTTGGGGAGTGCTGTTTCTTTATGTGTAGGAACGCTCTTGGATAGTTTTGTGGCCAAATCTATAGTTAAGGCTCCAGGTTTTGCTTACAATGGTGTTTGCAAAAGCAGATAAATATTTATGGGTGTAGGTATTCTCTCTGCTTTGGATTTAAATGTGATTTGCTCAATATGTAATTCAGATGTTGCAATCTGAAACTTTAAGGCCATTAGTTTAAAAAACAAACAAACACAGCACCTGCCTGCCTTTGAACAATCTTTGTCTAAATAGTCAAAGTCTTAGCAGAAATGCATGCAAATAGCTGTGGTTTAAAGAATTAATTAGATAGTGAAATTTCTCATTAAAATTGCCTGAATTACTGTGTTAACGTTTATTTGGTAATATCTGCGTGATGGGTTGCATTAATCATGAACATGCTGCCTGTTCCTCTTTTCACCAACAAGTTGACCACGTGTTTAGGTTAGAAGCTGACTTAATGACTAATAGCGTGGTTTAGCAGCACACCTTTTTGCTAATTGGCTAGAAGATCAGGAACAGGAGTTGCTTCATGGTCTGAGCTATCATTTTGTGAACATTTGTGCTTGACTTTGTGCCTTTCTGCCGGGAACAGGCACATTCCCCTCCCCGGCACCCTGTGCAGCACATGGGCTGGCAGCGGAGCAGCTTCTCTTTCGTGTTTCTCATGATGTGATGGCAGCAAAACTCCACTTGGCACAAATTGGACCAGTCGGAGTAGTTTCCTGCCAGAGTGGCTGCTTGCCCGCAAGGGGTTTTGCCACTGTAACAATCCCACCAGAAAATAATTTAGCAACCGTAGCAAGATTTTAAGCCAGGCATTAGGCGGGAGCTTCCGCCCTTTGCGTATGAGCCAGCCTGCTGACTTCTGTGAGGCTGTTGTCCAAACGAATGTTTATTATGTTAGCCCCTTGACTTGGAGGGGTTCCAGAAAGGCTTAGGAATCAAGATAACAGGATGGCATGGCAGATGTGCTTCAGCATAGCAGTAGTCACGTGTCAGTGCTGTATGTTGGAAGGAGATGTGAAATTGTTCCTCCGTATTCGTGGTTTGAGTGAGAGGAAACTGAGGGCAGGGGAAGAGCTCGTGTGTAGGAGATGAAGGAAATGGATCAAATTGTCCGTAAAGTGAATGTTGATTGTAGTGCGAGAAACAGCGAGACTGCAGACGTTGCTATGATACTGATATATTGTGACCTGGAATATGATAGCTGACATTGGCCTGTGTTATCTATGTAAAGCAGAAACAAATGCAAGGTTGAGAGGAATAGTAAGTGTGTTACCAAGTGAGGGCAGAAATGCGAGTTTTTATGCATCGAGGAAGCTCAGAATTAAGCTGAGCTTAATGTTTATATGTATAAAATATTAATAATAATGAATACTATGAAAATGCGCAGTTGAAGTCCCAAGAACTTTAACTTGCAATGGCATCATGAAATAACCATTCGCTTGAATTATATGGTACGTATTCTATTGTAATTAAACAGATTTTTAATGCATAATTCTTCCAAGTAATATCTGCAATGTTGTTAGGTGCTTAACATAATTTGAAAATCTGTGTTACCGAAGTAATTGAAACAATAGGTTTTCTTTGGCCTGGTTTGTCTCTACACCAGTTACTCAAGCTGGTTCTACACTGGGTGTCAGTGTTCAAATCAGCCAAAGCTTTTGGGCGAATTAGTCAATTTGCTTTTTCTTCTGTTGTTCACTGTTTTTTAAAAAAATAATTTAAAAATCAAGAGAGAATAAAGTCTTGAGTTTCAGTCAGGATGTCCTTTTATACTTCCCCCAGCATTACAAATAAAAGCAGTAAGCTATAACCTAGCTCTGAGTGTTCTTCACACATTGGTTGCTCCGTCATACCAGTAGCTCTTCAGAAGTCTTTGTAAGTTGGGCAATCAGGTAATTACCTACAAAATCATAGAGGCTACATATGAATCTTCTTGCGTGTTGGGGATTCTGCCCATAACCTGTATAATCACACTCTTAGATAAACTTTCATTAATAAATTTAAAAGCAAAAGTTATACGTGACTGTAAATACTAGACAGGATTTCAGTAAGTTTTAGCTAGGGGAATTTGGACAACTGGTTGTTCTGGGGCGCTTTGTGACAGCTCTTAAAAAAAATCAGAGATGAAAAAAAATTGATGCTGATTTTTTTGTTTCTGTACTTTCTTGTTTTCTGCCTTATTTTCTCTGGAGGTGTAGGCTCTGTTTTATTCATTCAGTGACTCCTGGTCTAGAGTTTCTAGGCACAAAAAGATCAAAAATCAGAAGTACATGTGGTTCTATTTGCACGTAGTTCCACAAAAAGGTTATTCTCTGAGTGTTTCTTACCAATTTGTCACGTATTTTGCAAACAGAGCAGGGTTGTGACTTCAGGGTACAAACCTTTTTTGCCTTTAACTGGAGAGCTCTGAGCTATGCTTCTGACAACTTCGTGATAAGTAAAAAAGTATATAAATACAGTGAAATAGATATTTTAATGGAAATAGGATTTTCTCAATAACTTTTTTTTCCTAATTATAGCAATTATTAGTATTGTTTGTGTGTAAACTCCATAAGATTAAACACCACTAGGATTACAGTGGTCCTCTTGTTTCAAGACAGTTCAGACCAGGAAGAAGCTTAGCCCATAAAACAGTAATGATCTCCAGTGAACTCTGCATAGCTGTGTTTTCTTAGAAAATTCCTAAAAATACTACTATCTGTTCCTAAATACTATTAAAAAGAAAAGCACATTGGTTAAATGGATCTGAGTAGCAGGTGCTTATGCTCTAAATATAATATTTATCTGATCATTTTGCTTGGTTTGTATGGAGGGGGAGGGGGGAGAAGTAGCTTAGTGGGGTGAAAATGAAAGCTTTGAGTTTTACATTAAGAAAAGTCTCTGAAAGTGTTGCCAGATCAGTGGATACGTCTGTGTGTCCACTTCCCTTTGTGAAATGGAGATAATATGCTTTTTCATGATCTACTGTGGATTAAGCTTGTTAACTGATTAGGAAGTTCTTTTGGTAAATCCTGTAGCTATTTGACGACTAAAAAGAAGTCTTGCAAAGCAAACTGAAAAGGTTTAGTATAAAGCGAGAACTTACCAAAAGTAATAAAGTATAACAATAGTATGAAACAATATTAAACTATTTTAGAAAGTAGTAGGTATAGGAATATTTTAGATGCTGATAGATATCTAATATAGATACCTAATGGATGTGTTTTGTGGAAAAACTGCACAGGCCAGGTTTGGTTTACCTTTTCCCCTCATTCAAATTATGAACTAACATTTATGTAGAACCCATTTTATATTGTTTTTAATATTGAACCTGGTTTGAATGACCTGTAACAACACACTTACTTGATCTTTATTATGTTTTTTTAAATTTAGATGTTAAAGTCCTTGGTGAGAAAGAATGTGTCACGTTTGTGCTGTATATGATTAAAATGAATTATTTGCCACTGAAACTTTTTTAAATTCTTCTTCCAGGACTTCAGTGATTCTCGACAGCTGTTACTGAGATGATATTACAGAAGGCGAGGATTGCCTTGTGTTTGTTGGATGAAACCCAAATATTTACTTTCAGTCAAGAGGGTGAAACCCCCTAACTACAGTTTACATGTGTAGGTCACTGCGTTACTGTGTTAGTCATTGTCTCTACGCAGCAATGACAAGGCTAGAAGAAGCAAACAGAGAGGTGAATATGCACTCATCAGTCAGATACCTTGGTTATCTCGCCAGAATCAACCTGCTGGTAGCCATTTGCATGGGCCTTTATGTCAGATGGGAAAAAACTGCGGATGCACTGATTTTGGTAATATTTATTCTGGGGCTTTTTGTTCTCGGCATTGCCAGCATACTGTACTACTATTTTTCAATGGAAACAGCAAGTCTGAGTCTCTCCAATCTTTGGTTTGGTTTTCTGCTTGGCCTTCTCTGTTTTCTCAATAATTCTGCCTTCAAAACGGATGTGAAAGAAGAAGCTACTAAATATTTGCTCCTCTCCGCCATTGTTTTAAGGATATTATGTGCTTTGGTTGAGAGGATTTGTGGTTGTATCCATCATCGGCCGACTTTGCTGACAACGGTTGAATTTTTGGAGCTAGTTGGATTTGCAATTGCCAGCACAACTATGCTGGTAGAAAAATCTCTGAGTATTATTCTACTGGTCATTGCTTTGGCCATGCTGATTATTGATCTACGTATGAAGTCTTTTTTGGCAATTCCAAATTTGGCAATTTTTGGAGCCATTGCATCCCTACTCTTTTTTCCGTCACTGCAAATTCCTACAAACCCATTTGCCTTGGCATGTTTCTTCAGCTGCTTGATTTCAGATCCCCTTCTTGATGTTTACTTCAGTGGACTTTCAGTTACTGAACGATGGAAGCCCTACTTGTATCGTGGCAAAATCTGCAGACGGCTTTCTGTCATCTCAGTTGGTGTCATCGAACTGATCTTTTTCATTCTTGCAGCCTTTAAACTACGTTTTTTGGATCTCTGGTATTTTGTGATACCTGGTTTTTCTATTTTTGGAATTTTCTGGATGATCTGCCATGTAATTTTTTTTATAACTCTCTGGGGATTTCACACAAAACTAAATGACTGTCACAAGGTCTTCTATACCCACCGTGCAGAAAACAACAGCCTTGACAGAGTTATGGCATCTAAAGGAATGCGTCACTTCTGTTTAATTTCGGAACAGCTAGTATTTTTCAGCCTTGTTGCGACTGCTGTTTTGGGGGCTGTATCTTGGCAGGTAAATAACAATCTCTTTATCTTGATCTACCTCTTGAGAATTTTCCTGAGAATTGTTGGCTTCTTAAATTTCCTGTGACATTTGATAATGTGCTGTGGTCATCAATTCGAAGTTGGAACCCTTGCATTCACCAGCATGCTCTTTGAATTTAAGTTTGTGCTGCCTTGGCTGTGGCCAGGCAACTGGAACTTAGAGCTTCCTTATGTTGGCAGAATGGGAAGAGTTAATGCTTCCAGGGCAAAAGAATCATGCAAACTGTTTTAAGTTTAGTTAACGCCCAGTTTGCCCGGGGAGGTTGTGGATGCCCTAACACTGGAAGTGTTCAAGGCCAGGTTGGATGGGGCTTTGAGCAACCTGGTCTAGTGCAAGGTGTCCCTGCACATGGCAGGGGTGTTGGAACTAGATGATCTTTAAGAGGTGCCTTCCAACCCAAAACATTCTATGATTCTATAAGTTTATCTACTTACAAAATTATTTTGCTTTTGGATTAATTGCACCATAGAACTTGTTTTCAAAGTAAATCAGTGTTGAATCCTAGTGATGCACGCTTTATTGAGGGCTTTTCTTATGGACTGTTTTTAGATTGAATCAAGGCAGATTAATATTTTAAGAATGTTTTTCAATAATTTTGGTTTGCATTTAACCATTAACGTGGAGTTAGAAATCAACTGATAAACTGGTAAATTGTTGGTATAGAATGCATTCTTAGTGTCTTATTTTCAAATCTGGTTATGCACCACAACACATGTCCTCTGAAAGTCCAGTTCTTAAAATCACACACTGTTCTTCAGCTTCTCTTTCCATGTCTGAATTAAGGACGTTGTCTTTTCTTTAGCAGAAAACATCCATTTCTCTCAAAGTATTTGTTCAGTGCCCAAGCTAAAGTACATTGTGTGTTGGCACAGTTGCAGCAAAGTGTTTGATGTCTGTTTTGTTTTTTTAAATTGATCTAAAACAAGACTGCAATCATTTTTGTACCTATACATCTCTTAAATCATTTTTGTATGATTTTCACATATTGTTATTAAATATGTATTATTTATAACATCCAGTTTACAGAAGTATCTATAGTGTTTCCCAAACAATTTGCTGCCCATTCCTGCAAATTTTCTTAGATTAAATAACCTTGTGGATGAAAGGTGTGAAAGAACTTGGTGGAAAAGGAAACTAAAATTGTTTTGTGAAGTTTTGTTGGGATATTTTTTTTGTTTGATTTTGTTTTGGTTTTGTAATTTTTTTTCTGTTGGGGGGGGGGTGTTTTTTCTTGGGTTTGGGCTTTTTGGTTTTGATTTGGGCTTTTTTTTGGCATGAAGAGCATTAGAGGTTAACAGACAAGCCTGGGAGGAAGGCAGAGAAGTTTTGCTCTTTCTTTCGAAAACTTCTAGCATGAATAGATAGATATAGTGTGTGGGCTGGCAGAAAGGACAAAAGGAAGAAATAGAAACAAAAAGAAGCAGAGAATAAAAATTTTTTAAAATGCATTGACAGAAGCAATAAAGATGGAATACCAGCGTGCTAATATTGCTATCTTCCATACTGAGAATTGTCTGATTTTATCAAAATGCTAGTCTTTAATTTTTATATTCTAGATGGCTGCTTTTCAGTAAAAGCAATTTTTTTTACCATCTCTATCAGATAGTCTTATTGATTTCTCTATTCATGCCCTCCTCCTTTAACATCCTGGAACACATTAATTAATAATTACATAGCTTTAAAATTACTTAGATGGAATCACTCTACCTAGTTCCAGCTAACAAAGCAGTTAAAACAAATCAAGTGCTGCATAAATTGTCACTGGATAGAGGCAGTATCTTTTGGTGGCACCCAGAGCCTGTCTGCAGGGATTTCACCACCAGACTTGGACAGGATCTCCTGCTGTAGCCCTTCAGGGGAAGGGCTCCCTCTCCCCCTGCCATCTGTTTAAAGCACACGGGCACTTCCTTTACAACTGCTTCATTACTGAACGCTTTGTGCGTGAGCAAGGAGGATTGGATTCAGACCCATCTAGTTACTTTTTTCTCTTCACATTGATTGATAATTCATCCTATTTTTTTAATGTTTCTGCCCCAAAATAACTGCAACTGCTACATGTCTGGTAATTTTCATTCTTGTCTAATTCTGAAGAAGTGCAGTTGTGCTGTGGAATGATTTGTGCAGGGCTGTTAACAAGAAGCAAACTGGCAATGGGACTAAAATCTTAGTATTTGTTACTGGCTAATTTCAATTTCTAGTGTCCTGTGTGTAAGTAAAATAAGCTGTTGCTCATCACCTCTGTCTGATAGGCTGTGTACTTACCTACTCAGTGGGAAAAGGAGTAATTGCAGTGGCAAAAGTGAAAGGCATCAGACCAAATACTTTTACTTGTCAGGAAATTCAGTTTTTTATTATAATCATTTAGTTTGAGTGGATAATTACATTTACATTTATTTTACTGTTTGTATTTCTTTCACCATGTATTTATAGTAATCAGTTAGATTAAGATTATGAATGCAGATGTGATGTTTGCCTTGCAGATCACTGTGCCTATTTCATCTGTTGCCAGAAAGTGAAATGCTTTATCAGCCCTGGCCAGAACATAATTTAATAAATTGATGTATTATTTATTATAGTCATTGCAGGAAACTTTGGCCTTTTCTGTATTTTTTCTGGATAGCATCAGGTTTCAGAACAATTAGGAGTAAGACAGCAAGGATGCGTAAGGCCTCAATTTACCCTTTTTTAGAGCATTTTTGTTTATCTAGAAGTTTAAGGAAACTAGTGTTTTTTCTTCTTTCTAGGTGGAACTCAAGGCCTTAAGACCCTACTTTAGAATCCTTTGCAGGACTTTCAAGTCTGCTGCTTCAGGAGGTCTAACAAGCTCAATAATAATGTAGCAAACGAGCTTCTCCAGTGAATATGTACTTTTCGTATATGTATTATAACAGTTAAAGAGACAAATCAGACTGTTAGAGAATACTCTTTGCCTTTCCTCTTCAAAAAGTAATAGTTATTGCTGAATACTTAGTAGGTTGGGATTTCAGGGTTTGGTTTGGGTTTTTAGAAACCTTTGCTGCAGAAATAAGCTAGTGACATCAGTATGTGGTAGAAAGAGACCTTAGGGCTGTGTTAAGTGGCTTTCCATGAAAATAACAGGTTAATGTTTATTAGTGGTCAAAAAAGCAAATTAAATATTGGGAATTATTAAGAAGGGACTGGAGGTATTATGCCTTTATATAAATCTATACCTTCCATATTTTGAATAGCTGCAGTTCTTATGTGCCATCTATAGATGAGAAAAGAAGTGAAGGTTCAGGAAAGGGTGACGACAGTCACTGTAGACATGATACAGTTTACACAGAGGGAATGAATAAACAAGGATGCTTCAGACAGGAAAAGAGAAAACTAAGTGAGAATGTGATTAACATATAAAATATGGGTGATTTGGGAGAAGATAAACAATAAGAGACAATAAACTGATAGTTTCAGTGCAAACATTGAGGGGAATCAAACTGGCAAGAAGCAGGTTGGAGCCAGACAGGTGGGCATAGTTCTTCATACAGTTCCTCATACAGCACTGAGTTAACTCTAGAGTTGCGTATCGTGGCATGCTCTATGTGCTGAGTGGTTGCAGAGGCTCAGGAGGAGGCTGGACAAGTTTATGGAAACATTCACAGAGGTTTATGAACTATATGGAAACCGCATCTGACTCAGGAAGTCCTTGAGCCACCAGTGGTTGGAGTGCTCAGGAAAAATATGTGCTTGGTCTGTCCTTACAGGCTTTCCTAGGCCTCCATTTGGCCTGCTTGGAGACAAGACATTCTTCTAGATGGATATTTGGTGCATCCTAATACAGCCACTCTTACATTCTTTATATTTTGAATTTTTTTAACTTAAATTTTGAATGTATTTTTGCCTTACTTTCTTACGAATGCCAAGTACTCCTCAGTCACTAGTTCCTGAAAATGTGTTTGCTCTTTTAAAATAGCTTGAGACATTTTTCATATGTCTAAGATTAACAGTTTTCAGTCTTTACAACGTCAGTTTGGGATTTATGTGGTCATTTTAGTAAGTGCTAATTATATTTGAAAGCTGTTAAGTGTCAGCTGGAAGGTGAAGTATTTTTTATGTATACCTTTCCTCACTCTGAAGATGTACTGAAAGCTTGTTTAATGATACAGCATTTGATAAGAGAGGTGGCTTGAAATCACTTGATGGTCTGACATTTGACCTCCTGTATAAGAAAGAGCATTGGCTAAAAACCTGAGCCTTGGAAAGGTACTTCTTAACAGCTATAAGTAATTAGCCATAGTATAGCAAAACAACGATCTCAGATGTGTGTGCTAAGTAATAGCCAGAAATGGGGTGATGGAGGGGAGAGGTTCTGTTTCACGGAAAACTTTGTTGCAGGCACATTATGTATGCCCTTTTAATGTGTTTAATAACTGTAATATCTGTGCATCGTATAAATCTCAAGTGTATGAAAGGTCAAGACCTAAAGAGATGGTTGTCTGCTGATTGGTGGCTAGAAGTATCCTGTTTGGTTAAAATTGCCAGAAAAATATGAAATCTCTTTTGTGGAAGGGCCTTTAAAGTGAGGTCAGTTAGCTTGCTGTTGCACACACAGTGGTTTTTCTGACTCGTGCAGAACTGCTGAGGCTGAAAGTCTTGTTAGCCAGGGTCCTTTCTTTAACGGGAGCCTAGCCCTTGCAATAATCAAGGATTGAAAGTCTGTTCCTGGTGCTTCCGTATCTGCTTGGGAAGAACTGTGGCTTCTGAAAGCAGAATCTCCCTCTGTCAGATCAGGCTTTAAATGTGAAGAGCACAGTCGTCAGGTCTGTCTGAAACTGGAGGGTGAGCTCAGGAAGCATGAGAGGTATAGAAGTAATTTGTTAAAGCTGATTGCATTAAAAAATAAAGTAACAGCTTTTCAGCTGGGATGTGGTCTGCTTCTGAGAATAATCCCTGCTTTAGCTGGAATGGAAAGACACATTGACTTGTTGGTAGAAATACATTAACATGTACCTTGAAAAATCTTCAGGAAGTGGTCTATACATGTCTTTGTATTTGCATGAGTAATTTTGGTCAGATCAATAGACCCTCCAACGCCAGCTTATTTCAGCAATTGCTCACGTTAGGCTCTTGGATGGGACAAGATCCAGCAGAAGTCACGCAGATGACTCACACAGTACTTCTTTTAGAAGCCAATAAAATGATGAAAAATTTGCAGATGAAGGTCTTGGAATTGGCAAGCAAACCTCTTGGAAAGGTTTGGGTGACTCTTTTTTTCAGAAACATAAAATCAGATTTTCTGAAGTGCGCTATGCCAAGTTAACTACAGGTTTTCTGAATTACTGGCCCAAGAGAGTTATTATCCCTGGAAGACCTGTATTTAATATTACCAAGAGAAAAATGAACTATGTCAGAGACAGATAAAGTAATGGAATTAAGTACTTCCAGTACATTATTCTTGGTTTAAGTGAGTTTTATGGGTCAGTAAAATAACAGTATTCATGATATGCTTGACTACCTGTACTTAAATGGACAGGTCTACTGACCTCGAGTTATTCATGGGAGACAAGTTAGTTTATGTATGAATAATTTCTTGTTTTGAGGAGAGCTATAGATTCTGTAGTCTTTTTAGTGATGTGATTACCTGGTGTTTCTTGAAACTCAATTTACCATGCCTTAATACAATCGAAGATGGTGACTCCTTAAACTTCTCTAAAAACAAGATTGTTTTCTGAGAAGTTTTCTAATTAACATCTATATTTACTTGGACATACTTTTGCTAACATCACAGATTAAATAATTTTTTGGAATGCAGATCATAGCTAGTCTTTCTCCATTTTTCCTTGCTTTTCTTCCTGACTTTTATTTTTAATCCAGTCCTCCTCAGGCTTTGCTTGTCCAGTTTTTGTGTTGGTCTTTTTTTTTCTTTTTTCCCCCTGGAGGCCCTGCTGAATCCTGTGGTCTCCCTCCGTATTTTCTCACATAGCCATGCCACTCCTGCTTCTTTTTTCTTTTTTCCTTTCTTTCTTGTTATCTTTAGTTCCCCCCTTTCTTTTCCTCACTGTCAGTTTTTCCCTTCCTTACCGACTTGACTCCCATATCTGTGTGTCACTGTTTATAGACTTGTCTGTTCAGTTTCTTTTGAAATACCTTTATTCCCTCTTTCCCTACTGTTTCATCATCTCTTAAGATGCGTCCTGAATCTCCTTTGCTCACTGCTCATAATTTCTTCTCAAATTTACTTGCTCTACTGTTTATTTTTGCTGCCAATCATCCCCTCTGTGGTAGGTGCTGAGCCCTCCTTGGCTCTCCACCTCTCCAGTCCTGTCCTGAGGGCTATATCAGGTTGCCCACTGACATCCACAGTGGCAGCACACCTTGCTGCTGGCACCACCACTTCCAGAAGCCCTAGGTCATGAAGGGGATTTCTGGTGACAAGAGAAAGAACGTATTTCTTGTTAGTCTAAAGTATCTGATTCATGTGTTGAAGCTTGCTGTCAAAGTCTCATTACTTTCAGAATTCAAATGTTTTCATTAAAAATAATCAGAAATCCATTTTGTATGCTTTTAAATTGACAACCACTTCTGGTTTGGCAGGGACAAGTGCACAGTGACTAAAGCACAGGCTTTCCTGTGGTTAGAACAGGAATCGGGGATGGGAAACCTAACACATTAAATCCATCTGCTAGCGAACATGACAACTATTTTCTGCAGAGTGTTTTCTAGGTTTTCCCAGGGCTGTTTTAATAGTCAGGAGTAATGGATTATTTATTGTTCTCTAGAGGCTATTCTTTCATTCAATACTTTATTCCCTCTGGTAGTTGATCTGCATTCTAACTTTACAAATTTTGTCTTTAAGCTTCTTTTAACCTATCATATGCATATCTTGTTTTCATTTGAAATAAGTTATCCATCAAATATTTGTAGATTAGTTATCATGTTACCCGTTTTCTCCCAAGCTTTCTCTGTCATGGAACATATGATTCTTTGTTTTGCAGAGGAGCTAAGCGGATTTTATATTTACTTACATGTCTGTTTCTCTAAATGGATATATAAAAATAGGTAAATATTATTCATCTTGGATGATGGAAAACAGGGCATAATTTTTATGTATAAATACACAAAGACATCTTTGTAAGCCTCCTTAGTTGTTCTGGTACATACAATCTGGGCAACCTGCTGTAGGTGGCCCTGCTTGAGTTGGGGGCTGGACCTGGTGGTTTCCCAGGCCTCTTCCAGCCTCAACCAGTCAGTGATTCTGTGATCATCTTAGCTGGCATCTGTTTAGAAATGTAGTTCTCTTTTATGTCAGAAGGGCTCTTCTATAGGTCTTTGTAACTGGCTTCCACTTTAAACTATTTTGTTTTTCTACCTCCTCCTTATTTTCTTCAGTCACGTCAGTAGCACTGTTGTTAAATGCAGTTCCAGAATTGTTGCACTTCCAACAGTGTTTTACTCCTTGGTACTGGAGTTGTCCCATTGATGGATATAAAATTGTAAAATACTTCTAAATTTTTCTGATGTTTAACAATGTGTTGCTTGAAAAGCTAAAGAAGGTGGAAAGATAATGCTACTAGTGAATCTTACCCATCATTTATTGTCTTTCATTTCAGTCATTAGAGTCAAGAATTTTTATTTCTTTTTACATTTTCTACATTGCTTGAAATTACAACACACTGTGTATTTCCTAAATATTAATTCAGAGGAACACAGGCAAAGGCAAAAAAAAACCCAAACCCAAGAGATAAAAATGTTTTCTCATGTTTTCAGCGGGATTGCTGAGATGGTCCCTGTCTTCTGTTTGCTTTTTGAGCAGTCTGTCTGGAATTGCTGGGCACTTGGAGTACAGGGATGTGCTGCAAGCTGAGATTGCCAGTGCAGTCAAAAACAGAATGAAAATGGGTTGAGCAGATCAAAGAAAGAACAAAATCCCTTTCTGGCTCCGTCTATGCATCCATGGCCATCTGCTTCGTTAAGGACCAGTCATAAAAGCTTTTGGATTTAGTAAAGCATTGACAGTCTCCACCTGGCATCTTAGCTGTTATCTTAAAAGACGAACCTATCTTCGGACTTACTGTAATTACTAACTTAGTTATTATTTTTTACTATTTCATGTTCTTATAGGTTAGGTGTTTTAAAATGCCAGCATCAAATTACACTATACCCCATGAAATTGGATTGCAGTATTAACACTGGCATTATCATCTTTTGCTGGACTGGTTATATCCGAGCCAGTTTGTACAAGTGAATGAGCATATTAATTGCACTTTTGTGATAAGGTGTGCAGGGCTGTGGGTAAAGGGAAGCTCTCTGTGGTTGTTCTGTAGCATGATTTGATGTCTGCTCTAGCGCTTTGAGAGTTAGAAGCTAAATAAACTTTCCATTTGTCATCAATTGTATAAAGCACAGTAGGATCTGGGTATAATTTTACAGTGGTTTCAGATGTTGGAATTTGAGAATAATGCTGTCAGGTGACAGTTACCATTTATTTGAGAGTAGTGCTATCAGTTAATAAGACTATGGGTTAGTTATCACTTACTATCAGATTCTGGTGTTTGTTTGTGGCTCAGAGTATTGAAGGCACCTTTTCAAGGACACATAGGTGACATTCTTCCATCAGAAATATAATGGGGCACTTCTTAGAACCGGGACAGGTAGAAAACAGTATTCTTCCTTAGGGCAGGAAGCACTTTAGATGGGTAAAACTGTTCTTTCAGATTAAGTCCTGGAATATTTATGTGTTTAAAAACTGAATATAGTTGTGTTAGTGCTATGTGACAACAAGAACCAAGTTGGTTTAAGTGTAATTTTCTTTCAGCCTAATACTTTCTAAATTATTGATAACTTTGTCTATGTGTTAAGCTGAACTACCAGCCCACATCAAATCACTGAGTGTTAAACAATAAGGCAAAATCCAGATTTTTTGAAAACGCTAATATTGTAGATTTATGCAAAGAGGGCAAATAAAACGTAGATGTGGTCAGAGGCTGCAGGACTCCTCGCAAGACAGAAATGTGTAGCTATGAATTTATTTCCTTTGCTACATAACAAACTGATATTTAATAACTGCACCATGGATATTAAAGTTCTTTGTTAATTATGTATTATAATACTGTTTCTACCTTTCCTAAAGCATTTAATGCCTCATTAAACCCATTCACATGATATTAAAATAATTTAAATGAATCAGTATTTGTTCTGCCTCTCAGTGACAGCTGGCGTTTCAGAAGTCCACTTTTATTTTACTAGTACTGGTGGTTGAGACTTAACTTTTGAAACTCCTAATTTTTTACTGGACTCATCTATGTATCAATGAGTATAATCTTTTCAAAACTGCTTTTTACCTACAGAACAGGAAAGGCTCAATGTAGGATATTAGCTGTGTGAATGCTACAAAGGGCTATAGTGGATGTTCCTTTTCATCTGATATTTATGTAACTGATAAAGAATTGTCTTTTTAATTGCAATAATATTCATAAATGTTCTCAGAAGTCATCTTTTGTGTGATACGTAGTATTCCTCAAAGAATATTTTAACAACTCTTGGTGTTAAAAGGCAAGAATAGCTAAATCTGTATTTTTAGTGGTGCAAAATCGCGTGCTATCATCTGATGCTACGTACATAATACTCTGTGTTGTACTTTACTAATTAAGGCTTGATCCTGCAGATATTTACAGATATTTTATGCACATAAATAATTTTGTGGCATTTGATTTTCCTGGTTAAATGGGTAGAGCCAAACTATGATCAGGGCTTTTAAATCTAAGTCCTGTGCGGTTAGTGTTTTCAAATGCGTTCCTTTCAGAAGAGTGTTTCCTGCTTACCAGCCCCTTTCTCCTCAAGCCTTTCATTTGTCTTTAGTGTACTTCACTGTGTAACATGTGGAAAAATAAGTCTACATTATGTATAATAACTTGCATGTCTCAGGACCCAATTATGTGTGATCAAACACAGAGAATTAGTCATAAAACCGTAACCAACAGACAGGAAGCATTTTTCATGTAATACCAAAATCTCTCTATTTTCTTTTTAGCCAACCAATGGGATCTTCATGAGTGCATTTCTCATCGTTTTACCACTGGAGTCCATGGCTCATGGGCTTTTCCATGAGCTGGGAAACTGCTTGGGAGGAACGTGTGTTGGGTATGCTGTTGTGATTCCCACCAACTTCTGCAGGTACAGTTCGCATGTATTTCAGCTTCACAGCAGTCTAAGTGCACTGTTAGCTCATAGAGGCAATGCAGCAATGTTGCTTCTATTTTTCAATTCTTAAATACAAATGTAATAATACGCAGGTTTTGTACTATTCCTTTTCCTCACTACAGCACAAGACATATCATTAACGTGGGGGGTCCGTCTCCCACACCTTCCAAAAAGGAAGAGTAACTCCAACTGCACCTTTTTATATGTATTTAATTTGCTTTTAGAAAGCCAATGAATGCTTTATGCACCAGTCACGCATAGGCAGATTCCACAGTTCGTATCACCAGCAAAGGAGGATTGGGGCATTTGACTGAGTGCAGATACTTAACATGAGGAGATTTGATAAACCAAACAGATAAGTTCAAAAGAATTTTGAATTCTATTAAATGAAATGGTGTCTACCTTTAAAGGACACTGAAATGAGGCTTGTGAGTGGACTACATGTCAGTTATTGGTACTGTGAATTTACAGCTGATTTTTGTTAAATGTTACTGTATGAGAAACGCTTGGGGGTGGCGGGATTGTACTATTATTATTTGCGTAATTTTACTAGTATTATTTGCGTAATATTATTATATTAGTTGCGTGTTTTTCCCGTAAGCTTTCAACTTCCAAATACTACTTTAGCCATATAATTAAAGTTGTATGTACACGTTTTTTAAAATGGTAAAAAAGAACTAAGTAAATTACCTTTGAGTTACAAGAGAAACAGTAGTAAGTTGAAGTGAGAGGCTTAAAAATGGAACTGCCCAATTTATGAAAACTGCCCAGCTTAAGTATGTGTAAAGGATTTAGTGGATAGGAAAAACAAATTAACAGGCAAAGAAATGGAAGGTAGCATGCTGATCTTAGATCACTGTGTCTTAAATAGCATAAAATACTGTAAAAACTAATTTTCTGAGCTTCTGATCTTCAGTCTTCAACTATGTACTCTTAAAAAAAAATAATTATGTAGCCAATTATTGTTAGGGATTAAAAAATATATTTTCAAAATTTACATTACTATATAAATAAATTATTTTTGTTTCCATGGCAACAATTTCATTTCCTATATTATATTATGTTAATTGGATTTATTATATTATCCTGGCTCTGGCAGCTCCCTCTAATTTTTGAGTGATGAGATACTCTTGCGCAACTGTTTAGGACCTGACAGAACTAAACTTCCTTATTAACAAAGCTTGACTGTTTCAATGATGGGCCCAGTCTTCACTTGCTGAGTCAAACAGTACAAAGATGTATTCAGTGTAACTGTGGTAGTGGAACATTAGCTTTCATGAAGGCAGGTCATGCAGACAGGTAAGGAGGTGCAAAATTTAGTTAGCTAGACTAATGAAAAAAACAGGTAGCCTTACACACTGACTTGCAAACAAAATACATGAAGAATACATGCATACATAAAAAGCAGAAGTCATGTGTAGCCCTGTACAGTAGATAGTGTTGTGATTGCCTGGAGCTTAATGATGTGGACAATAGGGTTCAGTTTTTATGGGTAAGAATCAGGGGGAAGGCCAATAAGGCAGATGTCATGGTGGGAGTCTGTTATAGACCACCCAACCAGGATGAAGAGGCTGATGAAATATTCCAGCTGGGAAAAGCCTCACAGTCGCTGGCCCTTCTTCTTGTGGGGGACTTCAGCTTATCAGATGTCTGCTGAGAATACAATACAGCAGAAAGGAAACAGTCTAGGAGGTTACTGGAATGTGTGGAACATAAACTTCTGACACAGCTGGTGAGTGAGCCCACTAGAGGAGACTCCCTGCTGGACCTGTTGTTCATGAACAGAGAAGGACTTGGGGGTGATGTGGCGCTTGGAGGCTGTCTTGGGCATAGCTGTCATGAAATGATACAGTTTTTGATTCTTGGAGAAGCAAGGAGGACAGTCTGCAGAACTGCTGTCTTGGACTTCCAGAGGGCAGACTTTGGCCTGTTCAGGAGACTGACAGAGTCCCATGAGAGGCAGTCCTGAAGGGCAGAGGAGTTCAGGAATGCTGGACATTCTGCATAAAGGCACAGGAGCAGGCTGTCCCCACATGCCAAAAGACAAGACAGTGGGTAAGACCAGCCTGGCTGAACAGGGAGTTTTGGCTGAAACTCAGAAAAAATGGAAATTGTATGGCGTGTGGAGGAATGGGCAGGCCACTCAGCAAGACTACAAGGATGTCATGAGGCTATGCAGGGAGAAAATTAGAAAGGCCAAAGCCCAACTAGAACCTAATCTGGCTACTGCCATAAAAGACATAAAAATGTTTCTATAAATACATGAACAACAAAAGGAGGACTAACGAGAATCTCCATCTTCTGTTGGATGCAGGGGGAAATGTAGTGACCAAGGATGAGGAAAATGCTGAGGTGCTGAATGCCTCAGTCTTTAATACTAGGACCGGTTGTTTTCTGACTGCCCAGCTGTCTGAGCTGGAAGACAGGGAACAGAGTGAAGCCCCCACAATCCAAGAGGAAATGGTCAGTGACCTACTATACCACTTAGACACACACAAGTCTGTGAGACTGGATGGGGTCCACCCAAGGGTACTAAAGGAGCTGGCAGAAGTGCTCACCATCCACCAGTTGAGTCACCATCCCTGGAGGTATTTAAAAGACATGTAGATGTGGTGCTGCGGCACATGGCTTAGTGGTGACCTGGCAGTGCTGGGTTAATGGTTGGACTTGATGTTCTTAAAGGTCTTTTCCAACCTAAATGATTCTTTTATGATTCTAGGATTTTCTGTATTAGTAGAGTAAGACCATCTCCATATTTTCACCCACAAAACCTCTCCATGTCTGTAACTGAGCGTAAAGCAGGCCAGTTTGGTACAGCTGTCAATCATCCTCCTTACCATTAATATTATTATATTGGCTGAAGAGTGATGAATGCATTTCTTTTTCTAAAAATACATCATGAAGAGCACTCCCATAACTGAGTATCTTGCAAGACCAAATTGCTTATTGTCGTGATTAATGAATAGCTACATTTAAACAAAGTGTGTATTTATATATATTTTATGTATATTTTTATATAGCATAGGTATATAAATATAAATAAAATGCATTTTGGAACCCAGTCACTTTTTGTAATACATGCGTATTCATATATATACATACACACATTGATATTTACATGGGTTGTTCCACATCTAGTTTGTAATTTTCTTAAAGCTTTCATTTTCTAAGCTGTGAATACTATTACCTGAAATGCATTTCTTATCCTGAAAGATCAGCATCTGAAGGGCACATGAGTAACAATTACTGTATTTGTGCAAGTACACTGTATCAAGTAAAGGTTGGTTTGGAACAGAGGGAAATTCATTAAAAATATCTAAGCAAAACGTGTACTTGGATTTCTCTTTGCTCCGTTACTGGAAACTAGTTTGCATGAAGTTTTGTGCAGATTCACATTCACTGTCCCTGCGCTTCTTTCCAGTTGTGCCTGGCTGAAAGCAGCGCTCTCTCAGTGAGACTCAGTGGAATTGTTGAAGCCTACCTCGTGGTCCTTCACTCAAATACAGTATTTTGAATTGTCTATAAACTGTACATTCCAAGTCAATTTGCACTTAGAACAGTGCTACTTAGTAACAGAGAAAGTATGCACAGGGTAAAAATCACCAACTGCTAAAAGTCCACTAAGCATGAAGTAATTCTAAATCATAATCATAGCTGTTCTTCTTCTCTTTAGTCCTGATGGCCAACCAACGCTTCTTCCACCTGAGCATGTGCAAGAGTTAAATCTGAGGTCTACTGGCATGCTTAATGCCATCCAAAGATTTTTTGCATATCATATGATTGAGACATACGGTTGTGACTACTCTACAAGCGGAATGACCTTTGATACCCTTCACTCCAAGATCAAGTCTTTTCTTGAACTTCGGACAGCAGATGGACCCAGACATGATACCTACATTTTGTATTACAGTGGTCACTCACATGGCACTGGCGAATGGGCACTGGCAGGTAACTGGTTTGGGGATTTTTGTATTAATGATTTTGGTATTGATAAACTTTCCAAATCAATTAATTCTTTCTGTAAAAAATATTACTCTGTTGCAAAACTTTGAAGATTTGGTCACATTTATTATCTAATGGTCGAGAATGGTGAAGAGCCACCAGTCTTTGGAGAACAGATTCATATGAGCTGCTGGCAGAAGAGGAAGAAAGGAAAGGGTAATACACAGCACATGGCTTTTAGGAGATTCAGAGGCTACAAGGAATCACCATAACAGGCAAGGTTGCAGGTTGACTACCTCTGCTAGTGGAGAGAATGGAGAGATGCAGAAGCCCCTTTGGTATGCAGTTAAGTTGATTTAAGGAAGCAGCTCTTTCCTTACCTTGCGCTGTATGACAGTCAGGTATATCACTGCATGAACTTCAGTGCCATTTTTAGTACTCAGTCACTTTGATAAAGATCCTTCTGTAGCTAACTATTCTTTGTTGTTGTTCTCAAAACTGTCTAAATATTGTTGACCTCAGGTGTGTGCTTACAAGTTTAAATATGATTTCTTATTCCCCTTAAAATTCAACATGGTAACTTTTAAAGAAAAGACATTTTCACTTTTCCGGAAAAGTAAAGTGGAGACGACCCCTTTCTGCTCTAAAGATAGATTTCCCTTCTATTTTGAGGAATGAGCAAGTGTCATCTCTTCCTATTTCCTGGACATGGCAGAGCCAGCGCACTTAATACAGTGTGTTCTGTGTCAGCAAGGCTGTCATAAAGGACTGCGTGTCCTTAAGATGTGCTCTAGTGCACAATAGAATGAGTAAAAGAAATAGGAGGCAGGTATACAATCCACACTGGAAAAGCAGATCTTCTAGCATATAGCAGGTCTTGAAACACATAGCAAACCTTGTATTGGAAACCAGCTACAGTTTGCTGACATCCTGGAGTTTGGGAGCCATTGTGAGCGCAGTGTAGCCTCAAGACTACAAACTCTATATAAAGGACTGGTTTAATGCCTTGTCATATGCTTGGCACATAGACTTCACCATTTATCCAGTTCCTGTCCCGTTATTGATCTCTTTATAATGGGCAGTTCTATCTCAACTGCATTCTTTGGTAAACCTACTGAAGGTTTCAAATCATTGGAGTTTAGCCTTAGAATCATAGACTGTTAGGGGTTGGAAGGGACCTCTGGAGATCATCAAGTCCAACCCCCCTGCCAAGCAGGACCATAGAATCTAGGGCAGGTTACACAGGAACGCATCCAGATGGGTCTTGAATGTCTCCAGAGAAGGAGACTCCACAACCTCCCAGGGGAGCCCGTTCCAGTGCTCTGTAACCCTCACAGTAAAGAAGTTCCTCCTCATGTTGAGGTGGAACTTCCTGTGCTCTAGCTTGCATCCATTGCCCCTTGTCCCATCGCAGGGCACAAGTGAGAAGAGGTTGCCCCTTTCTTCTTGACACCCAGCCCTCATCTATTTATACACATTAATTAGATCCCCTCTCAGTCTTCTCTTCTCCAGACACAAAAGCCCCAGGTCTCCCAACCTTTCCTCATAAGGCAGGTGTTCCAGTCCCTTAATCATCCTCGTAGGCCTCCGCTGGACTCTCTCCAGTAGATCTCTGTCCCTCTTGAACTGGGGAGCCCAGAACTGAACGCAGTACTCCAGGTGAGGTCTCACTAAGGCAGAGTAGAGGAGGAGGAGGACCCCCCTTGATCTGCTGGACACACTCTTCTTAATGTACCCCAGGATACCATTGGCTTAGCGCTCCTTGTGCTCCTGCTGTATTGAACTGGGCTTCTGAGGTTGCTGTCTGCAAAAAGTGAATCTTGTAGTAAACAGACTGAAAATTTGAAACTTCTTCTTTTCTTGCTGGGGCAGAATTAATTCTCTTGGATAGCGCTCTGCCTACAAGCTCCTGGCTGTTTGTCAGCAGTCTCTCTCCAGGGGCAGGAGATGAATTTGAGCTTCGCGTGTGGTCCTGCTGAGGTGTTCAGGCACAGGTCAGTTTTCATCTGGAGGCCACATCCCTCTCTTGGTGCAGCTCCATGCCTCAACTGTCACACCTGCCAAAGAACAATGCATAGTTTTTCCCAAAGGCTTCCTCTGTATCAGTGATTTCAAAAAGCTACAGGCCTACTCTGAGCTCAGGGTGAGTGATGTACTGGAGCATATACCAGGGTGGCTGTGTGACTTCTTTGAGAATGGGGTGGTCTTGTCCGTAAGAGCAGCTGCCACCTCATGGAGTTGCCGAGTGTGTGGAGCCAGGCTAGCAGTAAAACTCAACCTCCCCTGTGTGCTCCAGCCAGCAGCACAGGCAGGGTTAGCTTTCTAGCATAACATAGAGAGCCAGATGTTGCTGCAAAAACTGGACAGCTTCCAGCTCAGTCCTGGCTTACATCTGGCCAGTGTGGAGTGTGACAGGGGAGCTCAGGTCTCTGTATAGCTCTTCAGGTAGCCGCAGCCTAAATTAAGCTCTGCCTTCACTTTTAGGAGAAGGGCCAAGCTAACTGTTAAAACAAAAAGAAAGTTTCTGTGCTAAAAGGTAGTGTGTAAATGCAGTGGTGATCAGATTTCTCACAAAGCTTCTTTTCCGTGCTGTATCCAAGCTCATCTTCAGCTTCTACTTGCGTATACATATAGTCACATAAAGGAGAGGAACAGGCAGCTGTCACATCCTTTTTTGTGATTAATTTTAGATCAATCATGGAGTGTAACCTGTACTCTTTCCAGGTAGCACTGCTCCTGAATGTAACTTGAAGTATAAATTGAAAAGATGAAGTCTGTTTGATTGTGTAATTGTACTGCATGTATTGGACAGTGGCATTTCATGACAGATGGAACATTTGGTCATCAGCTTCAGTAATGTGTACCCATCCTCTGACCTCTGGAGAGGATGAAGAGAGATGACAACAGTGAAATACAACATTAGGATCTAATAGAAAAAGCAGTGCCTGACTGACGGCTTATGCCATCATACAGCCCAGCAGTAGCAGCATAGTCTTTGCTTTGTAATGACATCTTTTAAAGGAGGCTTACTGAATTTATTAGTTCACTAATGATGTTTCTCTGTTGTTGGGAGCTGAGGTGTAACACAGCGGTGGATAAAAGAAACTGTTAACTAGTCATGCATAAAGTATGAGCAGTCAGATGACCTGGAAGGTCATGTGCTCTGAGTGAAGGCAAAGGCAAGAGTTGGGCTAATGAATTTTCATCTCTGTTGTTGAAACTGTCCCCTTAACTGCCTGTGAACCTACCAAAAAGCCGGATGTGGCCAGATGTATGGACTTCTAACACAGCTTGGCGCCTACATCTTGCGCTGACTGTTAAGTCCATGTGTTTGCGGTCAGTAGGGTTAGAAGCTGAGCATGTGTTTGTGTGTGTATGAAGATTGAGATGTTTTTCTTTAGGCAGTTCTATCCCGTACTGGTTTGAAATCATCTGCACCCCTGCATAGTTGCACTAAAATAAAGTTTATTTATAAGCCTTTAAAACCTGAACAAATAAAGAAATTTTTATTGCTAATTGACACAGAGACTTACTGGGAAAAAGAAAAACTGCTTCTGTAGAAGTCTCTTCTGTAAGCACAGCAATTTGGGGATCATGTCCCAAGACAAGTCATTACTGTAGCTTTGTATATTAGGATTTTTTTGGTATTAAATTTTCCAGGTTTGCTCTTTTTTTTTTTCTGGGAAAGTTGTAGCCCTATAATTTTGCTTCTACTTTAACTGTAATAGCATACTTGAAGCTTTAACTCTGAGCTATTAATGTGAAGCACTTTTTTGTCACCCGTTACAGGTAGAAATATTATGCAGCTCTTCTGTTTAAGATTCATCTTTGCAGTTAAATTCCTGCTAACAAGACTTTAAACACTGCTAAATGTACTTAGATTCCATAATGAAAATCACTATGGAATTAAAATGCACTTATTTTAAATTACCTTTCTTCTAAAAGCCTTCATTTAAAAAAAAAAAAAAAGACATTTTCAGAGCAGAGTGTTTTTGTTGTAAATCTGTATCATAGCGCCAACCTGCCAACACCTGGACACACCAGTTATTCCCATTAATAGCCACTGTGGAGCCAATGAAGATTCATTCACTTGTTTGCAAGATGTTTTCCTTAGGCACTTAAGTAGTCTGCTTTTCAAAGCTACACGGACCCTGCAGTATCTATTGCACTTAAGCAGAAGGACTCCCCACTATAGGTAACTTGGTTTAGTTATGATCTGCTCTTTCAAAGCATTTTTGGAGCAAGAACTGAGATGGAACATGAGAATTTGTGGCTGGAAAGCTGCCTGGCAGAAAAGGATCTGGGGGTGCTGGCGGACATCTGGCTGAGCATGAGCCAACAACGTGCCCAGGTGGCCAAGAAGGCCAACAGCATCCTGGCCTGTATCAAAAACAGTGTGTCCAGCAGGAGTAGGGAAGTTATTATGCCCCTGTACTCGGTGCTGGTGAGGCCACAGCTTGAGTATTGTGTTCAGTTTTGGGCGCTGGAGTATAAAAGAGACACTGAGGTTCTGGAGCGGGTCCAGAGAAGGGCAACCAAGCTGATGAGGTGTCTGGAGAACAAGTCTTACGAGAAGTGGCTGAGGGAATTGGGAATGTTTAGTCTAGGGAAGAGACTTCTGAGGGGAAACCTTATTGCTCTCTACGAGTACCTGAAAGGAGGCTGTAGAGAGGTGGGTGTTGGTCTCTTTCCTAAGTAACTAGTGATACGACAAGAGGAAATGGCTTCAAGTTGTGCCAGGGGAGGTTTAGACTGGATATCAGGAAAAAATTCTTTACCAAAAGAATGATCAAGCACTAGAACAGGCTGCCCAGGGCAGTGATGTATTCACCATACCTGGAGGTGTTCGAAAAACACGTAGACTTGGCACTTCAGGACATGGTCTAGTGGTCATGTAGTGTTGGGTGGATGGTTCAACTTGATGATCTTAGAGGTCTTTTCCAACCTTAATGATTCAATGATTTTAAGTTGGACACTCGTGTTGCAGGGTTTTCTGAGCTAATAGGAAATAAATGCTGTGGAAAAATTCCCGTGAGGTTTTTGTTTCATTGAGTTGTAAATCCATACTAATTTTAATTTTCTTGAAGCTCTGAAGACAACTCTGTTTACAGAGTGAATCTCTCTGTTTCTGCTAATGTAAATTTTTCATGCCAAAGCGATGGTTGTGCCTATAAGTGGCTTTCTCATTGTGCTTCAAAACATAGCATGTGTTGTATTCAAAAGTCCTCTCTTTTCCTTAAGAGGACTCCTTTTTCACATTAATAAAAACACATTTAATAGTTTTTTTAACAAGTTTTTTAATCCTTTTTTTTTTTCCTTAAAATTATTAAGGTTTAATACCAAACAAACTCTATTTCAGGTTTTCTTTCCTTGTTTAGCTATTTCCAGATTTCTTCAATAGTCTGTAATTTCTTTCATTTGGTGAGGGAATTCCTTTTTTATTTTTATTTTTTTAATCAAGACTGAGTTAATGGCCTCTTCTGCTGCAGCAGATCAGGTTGAATCATTTAATACCTCTCTGGTGATCTGTAACACCTATAAACAGGGAGGATCAGTTGAAAACTTCTGTTAAATCTTTCCAGGTTGTTAAAATAAGGGGTTCTTGGAATCCGCTGTCAAAATTCTGCAGAGGTTTCTGTTTCTTCACTCTAATATCAAGTGTTGTTTTTTTTTTTCCTTGTGGCAGGGGGTGATGCTTTACGGCTTGACACACTGTTGGAGTGGTGGAGAGAAAAGAACGGCACTTTTTGTTCTCGACTCATCATCGTTCTAGACTGTGAGAACTCTCAGCCTTGGGTTAAAGAAGTAAGAAAAGTAAATGACCAGTACATTGCCGTGCAAGGAGCAGAAATGGCCAGAGTTGTAGACATCGAGGAAGCAGACCCTCCACAGCTTGGTGACTTCACCAGGCAATGGGTTGAGTACAACTGTAACCCCGACAGCAACATCAGCTGGTCTGAAAAAGGACGTCCAGTGAAAGCAGTGTATGGTGTGTCCAAACACTGGAGTGACTACACTTTGCATTTGCCAACGGGAAGCGATGTTGCCAAACACTGGATGATATACTTCCCACGCATCACCTATCCACTAGTACATTTGGCAAACTGGTTTTGTGGTCTCAATCTGTTCTGGGTCTGTAAAGCATGCTTTAGGTGCTTGAGAAGACTGAAAATGAGTTGGTTTCTTCCCACAGTGCTGGACACAGGGCAGGGTTTCAAACTCGTCAAATCCTAAATAGAAACCAAAGAGAAGATGAAGTGAGAGCTCTGGGAACTTTCTCACTGTACCATACTTAAAAACTTTTTATATCACTATTTTTCTCTGAAAAAATCGGCTACACTCACTTTATTCAGCTCTTTGAGCAGCTACAGTATATGCAACAGTTAGAACCTGCCATCTTAACCAGAAGAGGGTAGGACTGTGATATTTGAGTTTTGCTACTGGTCTGTATGTATATATGGAAGAGACTTAGTGAACATGGCCATGTATTTTGGAGACAGTTCACATGTCCTTACGTGTTACTTTAAGCAGCCTTTGTCAGAGTGACCAGTTTGATGGACAGCAGCTCCTGTGAATGTTGCAGCATGCTTACTTGTCATTTCTATCCAGTATAAGGTTCAAATATAGGAAAGGAACCAAAATAATACTCAAATCAATTTATATGTCCTTGAAATTATATGGTAGGGTCAAGGGTATTATAAAACAGCACTGAGCCAAAAAAAGAAAGGAAGAGCATAAGTAAGTAGCCATTGTAGGTAAGTAGCTACCAAGAATCTTTTGTTTTATTTACTTTTGTATCTTCAGCCCCTGCCTCAGGTCTCTACTGCCATCAGTGGAAATTTGCCATAGAAAATAAGGAAATCAGACAACCCCCTAATGCTCTGATGCTGCTCAGACAATGTTTTCTGAAGTGCAGTTTTAAAAACTTTCAGTGTTACTTTCAAAATTCAGTATCTTCCTGGGTAATTTTTTTTTTTTTAAATATTCCCAATAGTTAATTCATATATGGATTGAAAAGTGCACTGAGAGTTTTTCCCTCACCTTTTAGGGTGGTTCTGTCTTTTCCAGACCCTTACTAGTTTGTGTTTTGAAAAGCTACCCTGAAAAAAAAAAAAAAAACAAACAATAAACCCCAAGATGTTTAACAAAGAAAATAATGCATAGATGAAAAAAGGAAATACAAGTCTTGCCTTGCTTCCATATTTATCTGAAGTCTTTGCTGTGCCTAAGACCTTGATTCTGTACAGGATTGAACCAATTAGTTCATTATCTATTAAAAACATGAGCAAAGTTTGTTAGAAAGAACAGATTATTCCCTTAGGACAGGAGTGAATCCTGACTATTCCTCAACTCTGTTCTCCCAGCCACAAGGTCCTAATCTTAATCCTTCCACTCAAAGAGCTGGGACTCTAGAAATCTTGTCCTGGCCTTTCCTCTTCAGTGAGAGAAGCTGCATAGCTTTCTGGTCTGGTTTTCTCAAGTACAGAAGATCAGGAGTGAAACAACTAAGCGGCTAAGACAGTACAATTTGTGATGGGGTTTTTTTTACATACAAGTGTGCAATCCAGTAGACCTAGAGTTTACATTTTTCTGTTTCCATCAGTATTTTATTAAAAATGTTAGACATTATCTGATATTTGTCTAAAATATAACTATTTTTTTTTTAATTTAAATACATGAAAATGTTTTCGGAGCTTTCTGGGTCTTTGCCATCAAGAGTTTTTCTAATTCCATTTGTACTTCTTAGACAGCTAAGTTAGAGAATCTGCTAACACTGATACCTGCTAGTAGCTCCTGAAAATAAAAATATGTGATTCATTTATGAGATCTGCAATAGCCAGAGGAATTTTCACCCACCAACTTCAAGGTGGTGGTTTTATAGGATTTACAAGTGACAGCCACTAAGTTTCTCCACTAGTATGTATTACACAACTTTGTTTAGCAAGACACCACCACCTCACTTTGCTTTTCTCCATCCCCTTCTATAAAGTGAAAAGAAGGTTAAGAGAGATGAGCTTTCCTACCAAGACTCAGTTCTATTGGGTCTTCTCTAAGTAAATGCTGTGATTGCAGCTCTGTCACAGGTTGGAGAGGTGGCTGTTCTCAGTGAGGGGAGGGTAATTGCACCATCTAACTTCAGGTATCCAACTTAAGTTCCTAACATGGAAGCCTGAGGTAGGAGTCATCTCATTTAAATTGAGATGTATGGTTGAAAGCTAGACATCTATGAGTCCATGCTAGTGATCTGAAGTGCTCCACTGCTCATGAACAAAGAGAAAGAAGTACTTCCAGAGGAAGACTGAAGTGATCTGTATTTTAGGATTAATTTTCCTGTGATTGTGCCTGTTAGATTTTGGGTTGGTTTTGCTTTCATATGCCAGAGGTCAAGGAAAAATCCCTTATGTCTGTTGAATAATCTTAGAGCACTTCTGTTCGAAGTCATCCTGTGGAGCGTGGCCTGGGTATGTAAGCTCCTCGTTCAAGCACATAAATTGGACACTTGAAGATAGGCTGAATGAGTATCCATCAGGTTGCAGAAAAGCAGTGCCACGTCCTCTGCAGGAGTCATTTTCATTCATTTCTAGTCAACAACGCTTGAGTATAGAGAAAAAAAGAGTGCATAAAGGCAATAATTTGGTTTGTAAAATCACCATTATTTTGACTGCTATTTCAGTAAAAGTTTATCTGAGTGCATCATAAACTGTTCCAACTGAAGCTCTAGAACTTTTTAACAGAAAAGCAACACTGTAATACCCAGTGGTCACTCTGTGAACACTTGAAAGTCAAGACGTTAGTCCTTTCTGTTTTGGAAAAAGCTTTGAATATCAACCATAACACTTCCTGCTAATTATAATGGGTAAATCTTACTCCATACCTGCTACTGTTACATTTTTATGGACATCATCCATATCTTTCTTTCTGTACATCACGGGGAACAGAAGTGTGGGACTCCTGATGTGCTGTGGGCCTGTGAGCAGCAGCAGCTCTGCAGTGCAGTGATGGGCCTAGCTTGGGGCAGAACAAACCCAACACTTGGTGCTGATCTTTTGCCTCTGTTCATTAAATGGTCTCCAGCTTACTTACCAAACTAGATTTTCTCTAGGATAGACTGGGTGGTATTAAGTGAGATAAAGAGTCAGCTAAAAACATAGCAAAAGGATTATTTGCAAAACTAATCGTGTTTGCCGATTTCAGTTTTCTCAATTACAGAACTCTAGTTTTCTGATTTGAAATACTTTTAACATGAGCTAAGGTATTCCTGCTTTTGATTTTGTAATTTTTTTAAACAGCAACGGCATGGTGAAAATGCTGATTTAAACTAAAATAATTGTTTACAGCCATTCAAACTATAAGGCCTTTTTGAACAAAGGGGCTATCTTGTGTGTTTCAAAACACAGTAAAACCACGGTTGTGGGATGATGAGCCTCAGGAACTCAACAGCATTAATTTTCCACTTCTACACTGACCTACCGTGACCGAAATTCCCAGATGGAGTTTTTCTCCAGCTCCTGGTGCTCGCACACCTCCATGGGTCTCTGCCCAGCCGCAGGTACCTGCCTGAGGGACGACACACCAGGAGCTCCTAATCCCAGTGAGGAGTTACCCTCTGCTGTTCCCTGTATGAAATACAGGGGCAGCACCTGAGAGAGAGATTTAAGTCTAATTCCAAAGAATGTGATCTATGCTATCGGTTACGTGCAAATTTTCTTTAGGGGTAACATGCTTACAAATTGTCTGGACAGAGAAAATCTAAACTTTTTTTAGAGGCTTGTCTCTGTGCTGTATATGCAGACATTTTGTTATAAAGATTGTTATAAATTTATATTGTGGCAGTAATTTTATGTTGACTTTGTGTCATTTACCTCCTGTATAAGCATCAGCCTTGCTGAAACATGCAAATGCACTAAGTTCTACAAATCTACATCTTTAAAAGGAATTTGAGTTGCAAATCCATAGTCGTATTTTTCTCTAAACAAGTATTAGGGAAAAAAAAAGCCATTCTTTTTCATTTTTGCACTACTAGAGTTAGGTATTTGTAGTTTCTTATGCTTCATATGCCTTGTGATTATTGCTGTCCAGCCTTCAGATCAGTTTCTCCCAGAAATAATTTCTTCACCTTTGTTAAGTTTTCACTTTATTTTGCAAAGGCATAATTAATGCTGTGCTAGCTGTAAAGCACCTCTGCTGCCAGCTGTAGACAATGTAACTAGGTCAATTTTCTTGTTTATAAATACCTTTCTGTGGGAGGATTTTTACTGGACATACCAATTTTAGATCTGTAAATAGATTTTTTTGCGTGTATTTGTGATATTACTTAAATATATTTTGCTGTTTTGGATGCTCATTTCCATTTCATGTTTTTGTTTATGCCTTGATCCCTTCCCCCATTCCTGTGCTCCCTCTTGAACTACACATTTTTTTCTGTACAGCTTGTTTCAGGGGAGGGTAGCTAGAAATTGTAAGAGTTTACTGAAAATACTCTAAGGATTATTTGTAGTTTAACAATTTAATAGTAATGAGAAATACTAGCTTAAATTATCATTACCTTTTACCGTGTCTTTTATCACTTCGTCAACAAGCTAGTAAAGATGTTGTATGTATTTTGAGACTATATTTTGTAGAGACTTAATTGAAGACTTCATTTACATGAGTATTAGTATTTAGTCAAACTTGTCATCTCCAGTAAGGTCAAGTTAATGGAGGGTTCCTGTCTGAGTGAGATCAAGCCTGGGAGATGAAGCAGAAGGAAACTGACATGAAGAATGGTGAGGAGGACAGATCTGCACATCTGCTCCTCAAAAACTGCTGAGCAGGTTCCTGCTCTCCCTCCTCAGGAAACAGTCCCAGCATTACTCTTAACAAACTGAGGCTTAAGTGAAGACTTTGGTTCAGAATCAGAGAGTGTTTAGTGTGCTGAGGGGTGACAGGCATGTCAGTGGTTATCCAGTGTCCAGAGTTGCAGAGGAGGGCACCGTCCCATTACCAGTGCTTTTAACCCATTGACTAGCTAAGTAGAGCTAGGATTTAGTGGCACTTTTGGTTGGTTGTTTTTTTAAACAGAAGGAATTTAATTTTGACTCTCACTTCATGATCAAATCCATTACTTTTTCAACTTAACTCTCAGTGTTCCCTTTTATTACGTTTCTGTAGATCGTTTCTGTTCAGCGTCAAATTCAGAGGTAACCCCAGAGGGCAGCACAGCTCACCCTTAGTGCTGCCCTCCTGCTATTCCAAGTCTCTTCAAATGGAGTCAGGCAACCCAAGGTACGTCTGCATCCATGGCACTGGGTTTGGGGGTTTTGGAGAGGTTTTTGGTCAACTTCCTTGGTGCCCTAGGAAGTAAAAGTCAGTGTAACTAGGCATATGAAGGTTCAAATAATGTTTTTTCTTAGGTACTGTTATATGTATTACTGTTGGAACACAAGCGTAGCAGAAAAATTCAAGCACATTGATTTGGAGCAAGAAGTGCAGGAAGGCTCTGGTCAGTGTTACCTACTGCACCAGCACCGTGCTCAAGCTGGTCTCCATTGGCTCTTGAATACATTGCCCACTATCACTGTGGAGTAAAATACAAATACTCCATTACCACTGTATTATACTGGAGACCAGACAGGTGGATCCAATAAAGGCCCTCAATATTCTAGAGCTCACCTTTAGAGATTCAGGTCCCAAACGAGCACAACTCCCTCACACAACCAGATGCACACCTTAGGCATTTGTGAAGGGTTGGTCACCCTGCCAGGCAGCAGTTGGGCTCTTCAGGGTCCTAAGTATGAAGCAGTTCCCAACAGAGGTACCTGCAGCATCCGGCTGCTCACAACTAGTGACATCGAAATTTAAAATTTTGCTCCTCATCAGCACTGAATTGTTTATGTAGTAATTGCATAGCCACTGCAAGGTGTAGTGAAAGATCTTACCTCAGATACCGCTCTGCACGAAGCTAGGGATGTGCCAGTGCTCACTCATGCCAGCACTGAAGCTGATGGAGAAATGCAGCCAGCTCTGATGGCTACAGACAGTTCTATAGTGAATAGCTGCTGAAATAAATCACCATGAACCTGACTTTGTCATCTCACAGATGCAAAGCCAGGATGCTGTGAGACAGTCTGTGTTGGGAGTATAAACTGGACAACTTGGCTTCCTTTGCAAATCAAAGAGAACAGCCTGATTCAGAGATTGGCAACAGCCAGAAGAGAAGTAGAAACTTTTTGCAAAAAAATGTTTGCTTTATAAATTGTGCATAAGGTCCCTGGATACCGCAGTACTGAGTACATTATAAATGCATAAGAGATCCATTAAGAGAGATGGGGAGGGGGGGAAAAAACCTGACAAATTAGGTTTATATAGCTGAAAGCCCTAAAGACTTCCTCTGCCTTGCAAAAGAGTATAAAGATTTCTATCCTTAGAGAAAGGTTACCTCTTTTCCCAGAAAGAAAAGGGCAGAAGAAAAGGAAGAGAAAAAAAAAAAGCCAAGAGGAAAAGTAATCCTATCAGATGGGTCAGATTCAGTGCTGTGGCCAGGAAGGTAGGATTCACAAGCCTTGAACTAGAGAGGCTTCAGTACCGATCAGTTTTGTTTCTTACAAAGGTGGCCTGTGTGTACTATCAGACTGTCTTACCTTCCAGACCAGGGCAGCAGCATCCAAACTGCCTTCGGAACGTGTCCTGCTCCGGCTCCCAAGCCCTGCCAGGGAAAGCTGTCAGCCTGGCCAGAAGTGTCCTGTGGCCCATCCTAAGAAACCAACAGGATAGATGGGCAAGTTTCCATTCTGGGCTGGTATCCTGGTACTATGTAATTTACCATTATAAAGGTGGCCTCTAAATTATTATTATACTTCTAATACAATGCCTGAAAGCAGATAATGCTGTACAGCTCCAGCTGGCTGAGTAAAGGGGACTTTTTCAGTAGGAAGGCAACAGTGAACGTTACATACCTTCAGGCAAGTTCCTACAGTGGTGTTGGTGAATGAAACATCTGCTGCAGCACTGAAGAAGGTTCCCTGGCCTCTGCCATCGCTGGTGGGGAAGATGGCTCAAACCGCTTAAGCCAGGTCTCCACCTCCGTTTCATTTTTATTCACAGGTAAGTCTCCAGATGCATCTCTGGATGAGGAAACACGGTACCTTCCTGGCTGAATTTGAAGCAGGTTTCTAATACCTAAAATGACTCAGGAAAATAAATTGTTTAAAGACAGAGCATATTCTGATAAGAGATTTGATGAATGCAGACAGAATGCAGTGCTGGCATACACAGACAAGGTGTGTGAACTACAGGACAGAGAGTAGGTCTGGAAGGGGAGTAGGAAGCCCTATAAAGGAACCACATCCTGCTTGTCGTGCACCCAGATGTACCACAGGACTGCTAAGTCAAATATTTTGTAATGCCTGCTTGTTTGGCATAGCTGTATAAATACAGGAAAATTAAGATAACTACCAGGAAGGATTCAGATGACTGACCTACAGCCTACCTCATCTACAAATACAGAAAGTTCATCATGGGCCAACACTCAGGATCTTGCCCCTATCTGAACAAGCCAGAACAGACTGGTTCTACCCACAGAAAAGAGAAACTAAGCTTTTGGACCAGCCTGCTCTTCATGCACAAAAATGCATACAGAAACATCAGGATTGGCTCTTGGAGGCTTGTAAAAGGTGTACAGAGTCTTCAAGCATCTCCAGTTCTGGGTAAGCGATTTGTCCTGCTGGGGATGCCAGACTTAAGCATAGCAAGTGTGGGGCTCCTGGGAATCTACTCCAAAGCTTCTAATGCATATTACAAAATTGTGTTATTTAGAGACAATTTCTGTGAAGCAGGGAAAAAAAACACCCACAATCCAGAACCCAGGCATCTGAAAAGCTAGTACTTTTCTGGAATTAATCGCTGTGCATTAGCTGTCCTGTGGCTCTTCTGAGGAAACAACAAAAGGAATTGATGGCAGCTGGGAAATTGCTCCGCACCATTGCACAGCAAACTTGTTGCCCCTGCAAGTTAGCAGCTCTTGCACCTACCCTGGAGAGAAGGTTTCTTGGTCATTGCATGATGCTAGACACCAAGTTGCAACTGGACTAGTTACCATAGTTAATTTTCTAATTCTTTCCCTAGCTCTTTGCTAAATAACCTTAATAGAGAGTTAAGCTCAAGTCCAGCCAGAGGGTGTGGCAGATGTTTATATGCATTAAAGAGATCTAGGACAGACTCATGGGAGAGCGCTGCACTGCAGGCTCTGAGACACAAAGCTAGTAACCCAAGTTCAGGACTCCTCTCAGCTACCAATGGTTTGACCCATTCTTATGGATCATCACATTTTTGGCCGCTCTAAGAAACACGGTGCCAGACTAAATGGGGCTCTGACCAGCTCTGATGCAGCTGCTCTCATTTTACATTCTCCTCCCCACAAAAAGCCTACAGGTCTCCTGTCTACCCAGTAAGCTAGGCATGAAGCAACCCCTAAGACCAGCATGCTGCTTAGTGGTTGCCAAATGGTGTCTACCATGTGTCACTTCATGGCTGACAGAGCATGAGAGAGTCAGTACATATCTATTTATTTGAGGATCCCAGGATCTTTAAAATCAGTCAGTAAAATACCCCAGAACCATAAATGGTGAAACTGTTTTTCATCCCTAGGTCCGCGCTGCATTGTTGGACAGTCACTGTGTGACTCCAGATGCCCACAACTGTGTCACGGTGCTGATTTGACCTGTAAGGTCAAGATGGAAGTAAATGCCCCAAAATACCACTTTGAGGACAGAGCTCATTCCCTTTTTGCTGTCTTGTCTTCTAGTTACAGTTACTGCTCTTTATATTTCCAGTGATCTGAGGATGGTTGCAGTTGTGTGTGTTAGTTTTGATGTCTTCAGGATTTATTAAACACATCTCTAGACCACAAAAAGGAAATAATTCAAAACTGGTCACAAACCTGTCAGTCCACAGCTCATTCCAGCTTATCCATCTTTCACTTCATTTCTTTATTTGGTTGTCTTTCCCACAACAGAAATCCCTAGTTTGAGTGCCATAGCTCAGATACTGGTCCTATTGAAGCCATCAGGTTTACCTCAAACTCCACTCAGATGTAGCAATGATGAAAATAGTAGCACCAGAGGGCTGGGGACTAACCACTGAGCTCACAGGCAGCAGAGTGAAAGCATCCCAGTGCTCACATTGGAGTAGCCTGTATCTGCACAGCTCTGGACAGCCATGTTGGTGCTTCTGCCAGTCCATATGTCCTACAATCTAATAAACATTGGTTTATTTACTGAGTAGTCAAAGGGAGACGCAACACACTTCAAGAACTCCTCATTTGATGGGATACAAAGTAGGATCCAGCTAGCACTTTTCCACCAAACATCATCCTGCCACCTAGGCAAATCCAAACCAGCTTTTAGCCTTCTCCTAGGGTTTCCTCAACATGTAGACATGGCGTGTGCCCTCACCTGAGCTGTATGCAGCCTCACATCCACCATTAGCAAGCCTGCACATTTGAGCATGCACAACACTAGAGAAGAGCTGCCCTCCTGGGAAATCCTGGTAGCCATTGTCCTCCCTCTAGGAGAAAGGGGGCCAGCCCCAGAGCCTCCACCTACTACCAGTGCATGGTGTGAAGGTGTGGTGCTGCCCTATACCCAGGGTTTCAAGCCTTCATATATAGAAGACAAGGCATGCAAGCAGGCCTCCAAGGCCACCAGCAAGGCTGGTTGATCTATGAACATCAAGTGAAAGCCCAGGCACAGATATGTAAGCAGCCTGCGATGGGGAACTGTGAAGCCTGTTCTGGAATTAAACAGTAACATTAATTTCTGGAGTCTTGTTTCACCATTAAAATAGTATTTTTAAAATATACCGAGGGGAAGAGAGGGAGACAGCAGCAAGAAGTCCAGTTGGCACTACTGGCAGTAAGGCTGTTGGTTGGCACTAAAGTTTCAGTCAAAGCAATTTGCAGTGAATGGGCACAAGGTTCAAAGCACTGAGGTGATTTCAGTGCTTACACCTCATCTTCCCAGAGCCCCATCTGAACCCTGCCAGTGCCTGCATTTGTTAATGAAATGCTGGTGTCCTCTCAGTTCTGCTTCTGCATTCAGCTGGAAGCCCACAGTCTGCTGTGTAGGAAACCACCCAGCTCCACTTCACATTTCACAGTTAAGTGGAGGAGGAGAAGGAAGAGGAGGTATTCCAGGTGCCAGGGCAGAGATTCCCCTGCAGCCCATGGTGAAGACCATGGTGAGGCAGTGTCTCCCTGCAGCCCACGGAGGACCCCATGCCAGAGCAGGTGGCTGTGCCCAAAGGAGGCTGTGACCCCATGGGAAGCCTGCACTGGAGCAGGCTCCTGGAAGGACCTATGGTCACATGGAGAGAGGAGCCCATGATGGAGCAGGTTTGCTAGCAGGACCTGTGACCCCATGGGGGACCCACACTGGAGCAGTCTATTCCTGAAGGACTGCACTGGTGTGAAGGACTCACTTTAGACAGGTTTGGGGGGACTGTCTCCCATGGAAAGGACCCCACACTGGAGCAGGGGAAGAGTGTGAGGAGTCCACTCCCTGAGGAGGAAGTGGTGGAGACAACATCTGATGAATCCCCATTCCTCATCTCCCTGTGCTGCTAGCTGGGGAGGAGGTAGAGAAAATCTGGAGAGAAGTTAAACCCAGGAAGAAGGGAGAGGTGAGGGAAAGGTGTTTTAAGATTTAGTTTATTTCTCATTACCCTACCCTGTTTGGATTGGAAATAAATTAATTTCCCCAAATCAAGTCTGTTTTGCCTATGACAACAACTGGTGGATGATCTCCCTGTCCTTATGTCAATCCAAGAGGCTTTTGTTATATTTCCTCTGCCCTGTCCAGCTGAGGAGGGGAGTAATAAAGTGGCTTTGGTGGGCACCTGGCATCCAGCCAAAGTCAACCCACCCCACTGTCCTTGCAGAGCTTGACCTTGCAGATACAATTAGACAAAACATTCAAACACATGCTCTAAACAAGAGCTGGGAAGAGGGGAATGAGACTTTCCCATTTAACTAGATGGCTGGTTCCAGTACTCACTGAGGACATTGAAAACTGGCCTCAATTGCCAACACTCCATCTACTTTAAATCGTATTTAAAGGTATTTGGGGTTAGGTTTCCCTGCTCAGGGGAGGGTGATACTCTTGAGTGCAGCACATCATCTTTCTCTGAGCCAGCCCACCACACCACGTGAAGCGAAACACTACTCTGCGATGACTGGAAAAGATGCTCCACCAGAGACTAACACTGGGTGGGAGGTGCTGTTCTCACTGAGCAGCCACGGGAAGCGAACTGTGACCACCCACGCCATGGAGGAATAGCTGTAAATACTAAGTTTTGGGTAAATAAGAAAATTCCTGTCTCCTTGCCAAATAGCTGTTGACTTATTAGGGCGAGGGGTTGTAAGGCTCTAGAAACAGCAGCCTGTCCTTGTGTACAAGTTCCATCCTGCACAGCCTCATGGTGTTTGCAGGAAAACCAGCAGCAAGTATTTACTTACCACCCTTCGTCTCAGGAAGCCATGCGTGAACACAAGCACAGGAAGCTGCATTTTAAATGTCAAAATATGCTTTAAAAGCTTCACGTCGGCTACACTTTTCCAAGCTAGAAAAACACCAGCAGCTTCAAGAATAGTACAATGCAAGAAAAAAATTAAATTACTTACTGTTTTTTCTTTATTCTCTTTGTAAACCACATTCTCCTGAAGTCAAGCACTAATATATTAAAATGTTTCTTCTGCACATCAGGAAGAGCTCATAATTTTATTTTGAATTGGCATTTGCATATTCAGTTAGTCAAATCCATTTCCTCTCATGATTAAGCAAGCTATATAATTGATATTCTTCTTCCCTGTAGTGTGACACAGCATGTGACTCAAAATTTGCCTTCATAAGGACACTCATGAATGCTAAAGCACAACACAGGCAGAAAGGCATATTGCATTCCGGTATGCTCAGGCTAGAGGAAAAGAGATGTAGTGCTCCATAACTTCGCTTTCTTCAGAGGGAGAGACATATTTACACAAATACCAAGGAAGATCTCTTCACTCTTAATCTTGTGAGTTTGAGGCATTTTGAGGGAAATGAGCTGATCATACTGAGAATGTATCTGTTTCTTACAAGGAGGACACCAACCCTGAAGCCTGTTCTAGTTTGTTTGGTTTTTTCCTGGGTTTTTTGGGCAGGGTTTTGCCTGGGTTTAAGTGTTGCATTCACTTTAGGAAGCAAGCCAAACGTACACTTAGTAAGTTGCTCCAAAAACGCACAGCCATCTCCGTGGGTTTTTTGCCCCATGCAGAGTATGGGCAGCCAGAACAGAGCCCTGTGCTTCATCAAACATTTAGAGAAGCATCACATGCCCAGCCACCATCTCCCTGTATTTAAAACTTTCTTCCACCTAACCCAGACTTCTCAAACTCATCCTAATTGAAAAGTAAGCCCCTGGCAAGTGTAAAATTTTAATACTAAGCCACCTGAGACGTCCAGTGAAGAAGAACAGTTTTTAAAGTAATTGAATCTGAGGAAAAGACAACCACTGAAGCAGCCATGGGAATAACTGCAAACCTTAGCAAACAAGGATCCCAGTGTTGAGCACAGGCTTTAGAAGCAGCATGCTGCAGCGCTGGGATAGCGTGCAACACGTTCTTCACATGCGTATGCGTACAGGCCCTGAGTGTCAGCTGTACATGTTTCTCCACTTCTAACAAGTCTTCATTTCTTATTCAGATCAATGTTTCTAATTCTGAAGTGATTCATAATACAAGGTAATGTCATTATATGACAAGACAGCTTAATTTGCAAGTTCATTCCATGCCAAGAGCAAGGCAGCAGAGTCCCTAATTCTAAATAAAATTTATTTTATGCCAAATATCCTTGCCAAAGCCCTCTAGTGAGCTGGCACTAAATGGCTTCACGGGAACATCCTACTGTCAGCAGTGCTTTCCAGGCATTGCCAATACCTTACAATGACTCTTTTTCCCCATGTGGTTGTCAGTTTTTTCTACCCCTCTCCAAGTAGTAAGCATGCGAATTTCCTCTCTCAACCACCATACACATTAAAAAAGCAGCACTTCAGCTCTGTCATGCCTGGAAATATTAATCATTACCATTAAATATTTATATAGTGAAGTAATTCTATCAGTGATAAAGCGGCCAATGTTGGAGGCACAAATGTCAACAGCAGACCTCTCATTCCTACATACATAGGAGAAAAACTTTGTGGGATTTGACTTCTTCAAGTGCTTACATGAATTATCCTGAATACTTTGTTCAGCCCAAATGCTCTTTGCCTGTGGAAAGGCTGGTTTCACTCACTGGCCTAGTGGGAGCTGAAGATATGAGAATATTCTAAAGCCTCTCTTGCCAAATAAGCATGTTCCTCTCAGGAGGAACCAAAAAAAACTGGATCAAAGCACTGCCTTTTCTCTATTTAATCATCATGAGCCAAATTATAAGCTCGTTTCTTACAAACTCCCCTTAGATGAAGCTTTCCCTAAGTAACTGAATAAACTCCCGTAGAAATCCTAGCGTCTCTCCCTATTGCCCAGCACACACAACACATCCTGGCAGCAGCAGAACATACTGCCTGAATGCTTTAACATTACTGGCACAGTATTTGTTACTCAGGAGTAGTTCCACACATTAACTAATATGTTTTGTACTGCGTTGCCACTGAAAGCTGAGTACAGCAAAACAGAAAAAAAAAGGTAAATAATATAAATAAAATTCAAAAAAAGAAACCACCCAGAAAAGAACACATACCTTCTTGCATGAGAGCTTATTTACCAAGCTATGGTTTTCAAAAGCTGCTAACACATCTCCATAACCTCCATGTCATGGCAGTCAGTCACCTCCAGATCATTGCCAGTAGGTGTGTACTAGACGCAGTGATCCACTCCACAGCCCTACTAACACCTGCACAGTCCTGTAGAGATGCACTTGACAGCCTGCTCCTTAGAGCCTCCACTCTGCTCATCAACAAGAAGCAGCTTTGCCAACAGCTCCAGCAGATCACAGATGAGGAGCCATGGACTTGTGTCCAGTAACAGTGGGTGCCCTTGATGCGGCATAAAAAGGTTTCAGGTCCCAAGGAGAGACAAATCAGTTTTGTGGATGTGGGGTGACCTGCCCTGTCTGAAAAAACCTCATCATGAGTCAGATCACATCTCTAGAGATAGGACAAACAACTGGCAAAGCTGAGGAAGCAGCACACCAATACCAGACTCCCGATCTTTGCAAAAGCCGGTAACCAGCACCATCCAGAAACCTGCAGCTTCTGCTCATTGGCAATCAGTTAGGCCTGAGCAGATTATTTCCTGGCCAGTGATGGGATTATGGTCTGCTGGTATAAAGAAAGTACAGCTGGTGCAGGTAGGACATGATATTTTAACAGGATGGAAGCAATTAAAGAACCTTGCCCTACTCCTTGCTGTTACACTATATGTCTGTCTCTGTTAGCAGAGCCCCTCACTCAGAAGTGTGGTTTGGCACAGCTACATGTTTGTCAGCATCAGTGCACCATGCTGTAAAGCATCTGCTTCTTCCTACAGCTACTGTAATTGGTAGAATTGATGGTCTTCCTTCTGGACACCCACCTTATCCTCTGCTTCCCTGATCAGAGGATGTCTTTTCCTGAATGGCTCGTGAACTAATGTCTAATTAGCTGCCAGTTGGGGATAAAGTATGAATTTGGAAAACTGAAAGGCAAATTGTAAGCCTGGAGACTTCCATTTAACAGCCTTTTAGTGTTAAGATTATATACTTCAAGACACAGAGGTAGAAATTGAGCAACTAGAAAGCTACTCTCTCCAGAAGAGCATTATGCAGGCTCTGCTGAAGGCTGCCAGAACAGCATTCCTACTGTGACAGGAGGGGGCTTTTTTTTATTAATAGTAATTTAAAATAAATTCCAGTGAAGCTGTGACTGTGCTGTCTTCATGCTTTGTGTAATTTTGAATGGCTACCCTATGAATGGCTGTTGAGCATTTTAAGACCTATTTTGTGAATCTACCATGAAACATTGCCTGTCTTTAATGAAATAAGAAAAATGAAGCAAGATGTCTGTTCTCTTATAGCTTGGAAGGAAGTTTATACTCCTGTGATTTATTAAGCTTGTGGCTTTGATGTTTTTTTTATGCTTTGTTTAATATTGTATGCACATTTCTATTAAATGTCATTAATATTGCTATGAAACTTAATGAATATTGTAAAATATGGCATCTCAACAATTCATGAAATACAACATACCACTTCATGAAAAATGGGCATGTTGTCTTGGAGTCTGCCCAACTTGCAACATATTTCACTGGTATCTTAATTATTTTCTTTATATACTGGTATCTATATTTCATGAAAACATCAGGGAGTCTTTTTAAAATACTTCAGATATTTCATGAAAATTGCTGACTATGACAGCAGAACTTCTTTGGCTGAAGCTTATGCTTTTATGGAACTTATTTCAATTACACAGATGTAAAATACTTCTTTGTTTTAAAAGCAAACAAACATCATGCTGTAATAAATTACAGCCAAAAGGGAAGCTTGTAAACTTAAAAAGAGTAAGTCATTAAATTTTGATGTTTACAGAAACTATTGCATGAATTTATCAACATCCAAGAGATCACAAGTTTCCAACTACACAATTAACTGCCCACTTTGTTTCAGGTATCTTGAGGACCAGGATCTTGTGTGTGAGAGCCTTCATGTGGATGTCCTGTTTCATATGGCTGTCAAAACAAACCTTCAGTTCTTAACACCCTATGCTATGATCTATGCAGAATATAAGCTGTGAATGGAGGGGGGGGGCAAGCAGGGGGGGCAGAGAAAAGAGGGAAAAAACTACCTTGTTTCAGCCTGCTTTTCAGTGAAGCCATTTGCCTGTTCTTTATCTTCAAGAGTGATACTCACTTATCCCTGTTTTCCCAAATCTTGTTGCTTGTGGTGAGATTATAACATGGCCACCCCTCATCTTTCTCTTTCCAGCCTTCAGAGATCCTAAAAATGCTTGCTGTCAGCTTCCTTAAATTTCTAGATGTTGTTCAACCACTTCCTCCTTTGATCCTTCTCTCCTTGTTCAGAATTGCAAGGATGGAGGAAATTGTCTTTGGCTCATGCTCCATTACTGTGAAAGGCAATTAGATTAGCATGAACCTATTACCTGGATGACTTAAAAGATGCAGTCTCCTGACCCTTCAGTTAAGAGATGTTTGCATCTTCCCTAGACTGGAGAGAAAAAATTATTTCCCCACCTCGTTTTCCTCATGTATGACACCATGTGGTCAAGAATCCTCTCTGTATACTCCTATGATGTGGCCAGTGGGGGTAAGCGGGTGATTTTTTGCTGTGGACCACTGATCAAGAAAAGCTGACTGTCAACAGCAATGATTCCCATCACTGCAGTGGGAAAGGGAAGAGGACCTTTCAGAGGACACCGACAGGGAAATGCTTGGGAAAGCCATCGAAGAAATGTCATGCTTTGAATGCCTGCAGGAAGTAAGCGGTACAGCGGTTTCCATCGGCAGATTGCATCTAGTGTTAAAAGGCACAGATGTACTTGTTTGGAAGGTAAATGGAGACTCAGCAAGACATGAGCAGATTGATTCCCTCACAAAATGCTGCTGGCACATAAGGGTGGAGCTTGATGTAATGGAGCCGGTGAGAAGGGAGTGCTGCCTGGCTGCGTTACAGCTGTACCTTCAGCATATCCTGCAGACAGGTACAAAGTTCATTCACTGGTTATAATAACCCCTGTAGGATTTTCCTGTAGAATTGCCTCGTTAAGCAATTAAATGCTCTATCACCGTGACAATTCTATGAGTCATCTGCCATAAGTGTCATCTTAACAACCCAATGATAAAACTGCATCAAACTGCTTTATATGACTCCTTGCTTCTAGACCGCTCCAGAAATTTACTTCACTAAGGTTTTATTCCCTTAAATCTAGTGTGTGGCACACTAAAAAACACTGCCAAGGTAGACAGGTTGGTTGCTGATGCCAGAATCCTCTTGGACCTGTCTCTCATCAGCCCTATGAACCAGAAGCTATCCTCAGCTCTGAGGGCCTGGCTTTATCAGCAGCTAAGAGAGGCTCGCCACAGGCTGCTTTCTGACAAAATGCCATCCAGCTTGTCAGAACATGAATATGATAAAAATACTGCTGCAGGTCTGGGTTTTGCCCAGTTTCCTATCAAGGAAATAACCTTGTGTGTGCACGCATGCATATATTCCTCATAATTTCTGAATGTAGCAATCAATACAAACCTCATTTCATGTCAGGCTAGAGATATTAAAGATGTTAGGTTCCTACAGGTTTCATGAAAGTATGAAGAGGATATGGAGAGGGACCTCCTGTAAGTGTCTCTTTTGAATGAAAGGCTGAACCCACTTCAGGTGCTAGTTACTGCATACAGGAGTGAATACTTCATGAATACCCATATTGCCATAGGTCACATCACAGCTCGTGTCATTAAACACCAGGGAGTCCAGCTAGGAGATTCAGATCCACAAGTAACTAATTTCCTTTGTTTTTTGCTATTCATGAAACCTGTTCTTTGGGTCTTCTACAACTTGGTTTTACCTCACTGTGTTAATAAAACAGGCTAGCACAGATGCCTCCTGATTCAGGTATCCCTTCAGGGGATATTTCTCAAGCCCGTCCTAAACTTTTCCTTCTTCCCCAAAGTCAAGGAGATGTGCCCCTTGCTGGCTGACAGCACTGGAGTACCACAGCCATATTCTGATGACAATGATGCCAGGGATGTGCAGGTAAAAATGCCCACCATTTTCTCCACTGTATAAGGCCTGAAGGCAAAAGGAATACTTGGTCCCAGTGTGAAACACAGCAAAGGGACTGCCGTACATTAAAAGTCTATTTTTGTCGGTACTACGTCAATAAGCAGTGAATTTAAAGCACCTTCAAAACAGACTGAGGAACAAACACGGCCTTGGCAGTCAGTACACTCTAATTATTTTGTGTTGTTGGTTGTTAGCTGCAGCCACTTTCATGAGCAGTAGCTAAACTTAATGTGAAATAAATACCCCTGTGAAGACACATCTTCAGTCTTGGGCTTGTCATCTCATCCAGACTGCTGCAGCATCTCAGGAAAATAGCAATTTTTAAATATTCATTTTCTATACCACTTTCTTGAACTGCTGTAAAGCAAACTTCAAGGCACGTTTGTGGTGCACTAAATGGTATCCAGTGAAACGTCTTGGCCAAAACAAAATGGGTACCCTCAGATTGGGAATTTTCACAGAGTGGGCAATGCAGTGTCACAGCCTAAGCTCAGGAGAGCCCAGAACAGCCTGGGTTACTCAGCAGCAGACCCCTGCCCTCTGTCCCCCCATGCTAGCTCTCTGTTTTTATGCTGAGCACCAGCAAAGGAAGCAGGAAGCTGGAGCCTGCCAGCATTATTCTTTACTGACAAAACAAAAAGTGGCTGGAAAAAGTTGAAGTTTGCTTTGTGGCATCTAATGCCCTCTTCAGCTTGCTCAAGATGGAGCCTGGGAAAAGACTGAGGTGGCTCTCCTAGCCTCTAAGGTAAGAGGCCTAGTGTCAGGTTTTGCAGAAGGACCTCTGGTTCACAGGCTCACGAGAGATGAATTCCTCTACAATCCTGGTACACAGTCAGAGGCAACCGACCTCTATCCCCTATAAACCCAGTTCTTCCTTCTCCAGTTTCATCCCCTAAGTCATTTGCCCCAGAGTTGCCCCAACACTTCACCTTTTCCCATCATTTGCCTCTCTCTTCATCGCAACTCCAACATTTTTTCCTCCCCAGCTTTTCATCCTGTAGTCTCTGCCTCTGACAAACATTCACATGTCATTTCTTTTTTGAACTAGATTAATTGTAATCCATGTAAATCAGATAACTTCATAAAATATTTAAATAAAAAGAAGAGAAACCGTTTCTTCCAACAGTCAACTCTAAAGTCAACATTGATTTCTGTCAATGACAAATATGAACATAGACTGGATGGTACTGCTGTTCAGTGGCTGCTGCATGTTCCCACCAGAGCCATTCTCAAATGGCAACTTCACAAGGCCACAGCTCAGGAGAACCCCACCAGTCTCCCTATAGGGAGAACTGAGCTCTCCATAGAGGTCCCTCAGACATGCAGAAGGTGCTTTGCTCTGGCTAGGATAAGTGTTGAGTAACCAAGAACATCTGAGATATAAATAGATTAATGATTTGCATCTTCTGGGAAGAAGTGACCTTCACTTGCTAGCGCTAAAAAAACCCCTTTTTTATGAAAAGGAAAATGAATTTCATGACTCCTGCCTGAATTTGAGTAACAAGCTCTATTCAATATCATCACAGGGCATGTGATATTTCAAGGTAAACTTGAATACATGTGTGCAATTTAGACTTCCAAAACAGCCAGTCTTTATATTTGAAGGGTGTAGCAACTTCACCCTAGTAGTCAGCACTATGATGTGATCCCCAGATGAAGCTGAAGGCTGTAACTCATGAATGCGCTGAGATTACCTAGGAATTCCTGTTGTGGTAACACCAATTTCCTGGAAAAAATCATACCCCTGCTTCACACATGCCTCTGCTCTTCATGCAACAGCTGCTAAAACATCAAAGATCTACAAACATTGCCCATGAACTGCAATGGTTCAGTTGCTGCAGCACACACATCAGAGACTGCACTAACAACAGAAGGAGGAAGAAGGAGGCCAGAAACCAGGAGCATGACAATTCCTCTGCATTACAATGAAAAACTGGATTGTACTGACCAAAGGGATACATGCATTTCAAAGAGGTCTTCTTGTAAAGCTGGCACATTGCATTGTGAGTAATTCTGCTTGACCTCATCATAATCTGCATTTTCTTTTTCTCTAAAGGTACAACAAATCACTACAGTGGGGTAAATAACAGTCACAGACTTTTTTGGAGTATACACCACTATCTGTTAAAGCTGATAAAGGTAAACTGCACTGCAATTAAGTTTTCAATACCTTGGATTAAAATGAGTTTTTAGTAATTGCACTGAGTCAAAGCTGCTCCTGAACTCATTGGTCACAAGAGGTCTCTTAATTTCTCCCTGCTGTGTTTGACTAAATGGAATTTTGTGGTCCTATTCTGTATTTTTTCTTTTTCTTCTCTATAAGTAACATTTCCACCCC
>VZZY01004155.1:46610-95155 GCA_013400335.1 Eurystomus gularis
ATTTTTAAGTAGAAACCTTTCCTGTAAGGACTCAGTCGTATGCATACGAGAGGCAGGTAACTCTCCTTTTACAACTATAGAGAGTATCTAAATTGAAACATGAATTTTGCATTGAAAAGGGAAGAAATACTGTCATCAGTGTTCCTTTAAATGCCGCTTCTACATCACAAATGTATTTTCTTAATAAAAAACACAATTGGGTCTGCAGAATCTCTGAAAAACAGGCCAATGTTTTAGTGACTAAATTTAAGAATTCAAACACCATTGGTTTAACTTAAATTAGCCATGAAATTTTACCTTATTATACTAGACAAGCACAGCACAGACCTATTGTCTTAAAACCATTTTCTCTGGCAGCATTTTTAGGAAAACAGGCTGACTTGGAGTTCTGCCCAAAATTGCTGTGATATAGTTTAAAACTTCCCAGCCTGAGAATTCTCTGAGATCCTCTCTGGAACAGGTGAAGCTGAGTAGGAGGTTGTATGTGCACCAGCAGGACGTGCCCTTGTAGAATGATGAAGTATTAATCAACCTATTCAAAAGGGCAACTGGACTTGCTTCATCCTGTAGTGATATCCAAGACCTCCAATACAGTTAGGCCTTTCTCCCCCTGATGTCACCAAATCAGGCTATGAAGCACAAAAAGGAAATCAAAGACTTCAAGCCCACCACTTTGTTTTATTGATTGAAGTGAGAATTAGCCTGCTGGTTTGGTTTTATCCATCCATGAATAGAGTTATTTACAGCAAAATTGACAAGTGCCATTTTCGTATGTTAAAGGCTATGAAATCTGCATGTTAAGAACTCTGTGATGTATGTAAAGCTAAGATCATCAATTTTGCTTTCTGTAGTTTCTTTAAAATCAGAACTCATGTGCTTCAGGACAAGAAACTGGAAACCAGATCTTTTCCTTACGAGACAATAACTGAAGAAGTTGTGCAGGGAGTTAGGTTAGGAAATTGCTTCTCCTTATGCTGTCCATAGAGATATAAAAGAGGAAAATTAAAGAGTTGAGGGAGGGGAAACAAGTGTCAGAGCAGGGCTTTAAATCTTTAGATCAGAGGTTTAAAGGACATGCTTTCTCAGGTAAAGAACCATACCGATTGTCAAAAGAATCCAGGTCTAGATCAAATCCTCCTCAAAACGCTCAAGAAGAATCAGGTACATAAATTCTACTATTTTGCATAGCTCTGGATGTCCTTTGTGACTTACAAAGAATACAAAATAACTGTTTAGAAATCTCTTTGTAAAGCTCATCTTTATTTATCTTGCCTGAAAGACCTGAAAATTTCTGCTGCAAGCTCCACCGCACAGTGTAGCTATTTCCCAGGAACCTTGCTATCCAAGGGCAAACACCGTAAAACTTGAGTGAATGTGGAAAGACTCTGAAGCGAAGGACAGCAGTCCTGCACAACCACAAGAACTGCCTGGTTGTGCTGGCTAGGTGTGGGTAACAAATGTGCGTTTTCTGGGGAGCCAAGGCTTGTAGCTACAAGGGTCTGGATTAAGCTCTGGGAGGCAAACCAGCAAACTTCAGGCTCAACCAGGTTGCTGGCACATTAATTCCTGCTCAGATCTAGTGCAAGTCAGGGTTTTGTCCTGTGGATTCTGCCATACAGTGTCTAAAACTAAATGCTGCAAGATCACCTTTACTCTTTTTTTTAAAAAAAAAACAACCTTATATTCTTGGTATGATTCAGATCCCAGTTTTACTAATATTGCCTGAAATATACGCAATACATCAAGACGCATTTGATTCTGGCAGAGTAACTTCTGGAAGAGTATCTTGTCTCCAGTCTTACTATTCATGAAACTGATCCTTCTTAGCATCAAGGCTGTGAGCTACAAAAACCTGACCCAAAGTTAGATACCAGCTCTTCCTGTATGACTGTTGGTTTTGGGGATCCACCAGTGCAAATGGGCTTTCTACACTTTCAGGGAGCAGAGTGAAAATCCTTAGTGTGCAAATCTCATAAACTGAGCAAACCAACAGGACACCAGAGGGGATTCTATTACAGGTTAAGCAAGGCATGCTGCAGGAGGGCATGGCTAAAATGTTTTTAGATGGAGCTTAGAAGCTGACAAGAGGTAGATGTCTTGTAGCTAAACTCAGATGTCTGACTGCTTCGGGGCCCAAACAGGTAAAACACTGTCTTATCTGTACCAGAAGCTAGTGATCCAGTGAGCCAGGGCAGTAGAGCTGCCAGCCAAAGGGACAGTGCAAAGCCATGGAATCAGACATCTGGATCAAGACCTGCAGAGTTAGCGCAAGGCCTCTGTCTGAGGCTATCAGCTTTGCTGAGGAGTTTCAGTAATGCAGAGTTATGCAACTGCACAAAGCTGTGCAGCTGGTCAAATGCTTCTTCCTACTCCTACTGCTATTTATGTATTCCCAGACTGCAAGCTGGCATGCAGACACTAGTTGGCCTCAGAGCTGTGTGTGCTTTGTTTTCACAAAAAAAAACCCCCAAAAAAACCCAAATAACCAGCTTAGCTTCACCTCAAGAGCCTTGGAAACTGCCTAGGCTAACAGAACCATGAAATTTAGGCTCTGGCCTAAACTTTGCTATCATGGGTTTTCTGGGCACTACAGCTATCAATCAATGTTGAGAATCAGGTCATACATTCAGCAGCTTTTCTTTAGCTAACTATAGTTGAAAAAAAATCCCTATAACCTCAGCATTAATATGTCATACTACTAATAGATAAAAGGAACTTCAATGTAAACTAAAAATACCTTTTCAGAATGTTTTTAAAATGCAATATTGTGATGCCACAACCAGTTAAAGCCTGAAACTTAAAAATAATACCAAGATTAAGCCCTTTTACTGTAAAATTTTACTGCTGCTTTAAGAAAATAAATATGTGAAATGGAATGAGGGGATACAATAGGTCTGCTAATTTCTTTTAAACACTCACAAAAGCATGAAAAAGAACTGTGCCAAAATTCAATTTAACCTTTCTGGGTTTTTTTTCTAATATATATACACTATAGGGTTGCCAGATAAAACTGGTTTCTAATTGTGCATAAAAGACAGCAGGAGCTTTATAATGCAGAGGTGAAAGACATCTAAGCCCAGCAGCAGAAGCTATTCCACCTGGAGCAAAGGCAGGAAGAGAGCTCTCCAGAGCAAGGTCACTGGTCCTCAAGACCCACAAAGAGCAACTGCCCCTGTGGGATCCAAAGCAGGTACCAAGGTAGCCACAGTAATTATCTGAATTTATACTGAGAAAATTAAAATCAGATACTCTAGTGCTACAATAATGGCTCTCTTTAGCAAGCTTGAATAATTACTATGCATGTAAAAGGTTGACAAGAAAAATATGAAGACAGTTACTTCATTGATATGGCCTTGGTAAATCTGTTTTCTTTACATTATTTGTCCTCTGAAAGAACGGACGATGGCCCCCAGATTTTGCTGCATTATGGTCATAATCATGCCAGTTAAAACAAGGGAGGTGCAACTAGGCTTGGATAATAACAAGTGACTGAGATGGTTTTCTAATTTAGTATCTTCATGGATGGGCATGCTGCCACAAGGACTGTTAAATGCAGAAAAAGTGTTGTCTTTCTGGTTAAAATCTTTCATTCTCTACTGAAAAGGAAATCTGCAAAGATTTAATAAAAAACAACACACCGTTAACATTAGCAGCAATTCTAAATACTCTAACAGTGCCACACAGGGAACCGATCTAAAACGAGTAAGTATAATGTTTTAACGCTTTGAATATAATGAGAATAATGCTTTTCAGAGACCAGTTTTTCAAGACTGCTCCTCCGCAGCTTCCCCAGGTTCAACAGGGATGAAAAGCATCCAGTGCCTCCATAGGAAGACAGCCCACCAGGTACAGGCTGGGAATACTGCAAAGCGCTAGCACCTCCCAGAGGATGCTGACTGCAGTCCGCTCTGGAGCATCCCAAATAGTCTTTTCTCCCAGCCAGCAGCCTCATTTGTTAGGGTGCAAATGTTGATACAAGTGTAAGGTAAGATGTGAAGCATCTTGCAAATACTACACAGGGAGTCCTCGGCTGAAGCCCTCACACAAGTTACAGTCACACTGCCTCCAGTCGCAGCCAGCAAACAGTCTTCTGGTGAAACAGAGATCTTCCTGCTCCAAGAACAAGACTGAAGAGCTGTGGAAAGCTGGGGCATTCAGCTCAGTTTGGAATCAAGAATATGAAAGCAGTTTAACTTTGTAAATGGAAAAAAAATTTAGAACAAAATATCAAATAGAAAAGAACTCTAGAAATATAGATATTCTATTTAATGGGAACACAAACTTTTTGAAATCTCAGCATTCACAGAAATTGTCAGTTTTTTATTAGGCTGCTTATTTGTAGTAGTATTGGCTCTTCAGACGGAGGCTGCAGTGCTGGATTACAGCAGTGCTCTCCATTCAGGAACAGACAGAGTGCTGAGGTGCACCTTCATCACACAGCAACATACTGGTTCCTTTGATCTAAATGCTGTCATCCATTCTCATGGATTCTGATACACTCTCCATTGAGATTAAAAGAGAAAAGACTTTTCTGGCTTCAGTAGCAACTAGATGTGGTCTCTGTTGTCTACAGAGCCACCACTGCCACAGAGAAAGCAAAAGAAGAACCAAGGGAATTATTAGGCTTTTGCTTTTTAGAAGTGGGGATGTAATAGAAGATTTCCAGTCATATAAAAGTCAAGGGGAAGAACAGACTGCAACTCCCCGAACAAAAGTGCTTCCTGAATAAACAGAGGGAATGTCATTGGTAAAAAAAAAACCACATATGCAGAAAATTAAAAAATTAGTTGACTCATAATCACAGAATATTTTAAAATGGGAATACACGCCTTAAACATGTTGTATTAGATCACATAGAAGAAATATGATTTAGGCATCAATGCCTTGAATGTAACACAGGGAAAAATACAGAAGAATGCATTCCTCTGTTCTACATTTGTGATAGAAGTATGCAAGCAGTATAGGAAAATATTATTTTGAAAATCCATTACACAAAGCATCTTGTCAAATATTTCAAAGTGACTTGAGATGAACACAATCTTTTTTGTTACTTCAGTGAAAAAATACTATATTCAGAGAAACTTACTGTGGCGATAAATTCTCACTGAAGTGTTTTTGCTTCCTCAAAAATGAATAAATACTGTCACTGATGCTCTGATGAACAGATACGTCTTAACACCAAGAGCTATAACATAGCATGTTAATCTTTAGCAAGGATAAGTTGTGTGAATGATGCCGAAATGAACACCAACCAGAGACATAAATATCATACACTTCTTGAAGATACACACTGCCATTTATTAGACTCTTTCCATCTCCAATATGAAATATGCTGCTTATCCACTGCAAGTGTGGGAAGTGCAACTGTCCAAACTTATGTGGATGCAAATTTGTTCTAAACAGCAACACCTGAAAGCTGGACCTCTGCTAAACTCAACAATGCAAGGTACAAGGTTCCATCAAGGACAGCAATCCTCCTTCAATTATTTGATAAATAACTGTATCTTAAGCCAGGAAGACTGGTCCCTCAATGCAGGGGCACAGACGGGCCATTCCAATTCTGCATGGTTCCAAGATGCTTCAGAGGAATTTTGATACTCCACATCACTTCAGTCCTCGTAACTACAGGCCACAAAATTCAGATCATCACTTTTGCAAAAGTCTGTATTTGTGAGAAATTAAATCCTCAAGTTTAGAAGGAATTAAGCTCATTAAACTGGATTTCAAACTGATATGTGACTAAGCATAAAAATAATCTCAGTCCAGAACTAAAACTGATACCTATTACTATCAGAAACTTTTACTGTTTGGCCTAGTCATTACTAGAAAAGTATAATGTTCCTAAAAATACATTAAATACTATATTTTTAATAAATATAATCTACAAGGCTTTCCATTCTAATTTAATGTACCCCAAGTGCTTGTCATCATATTTGCTTTCACTGGCGGCAATCATGAGGAGCCTTAGCTGAATTCTGAATGCCCTTATGCTGAAGCAGTCCTGTTCCCCTTGCGGTGTATAATGCTCCACAGAATTACAATAGGAAACTCGTCTGCTCATTGAATCCATATTAATTAACAACACAACTTGAATCATCATCTTGTCTGTAAAGTAATACTTATTGTTAAAAAAATAAAATCTAAATTTTCACTTATATTACTGAATCTATAGAAGCAGCCTGAGCTGTAATAGAATGGGCTCTAGTCCACACAATTAGATAAGTCATTTGTCTCATAATAGCATCTAACACAGTAAGATATACATTTAAACATTATTAAATATAAAAATCTTGACTTCTAATCCATTTGTAACAGGCCACAAAGCCAAACTGAGCTCTGAAGGGCTCTGTCCTGTCCAGGCTGTCTTAAAGATTCCTAATCTGGTTAGAAACTCAGAGTTTTCCTAGTTCAAATTGAGCTTGGGCAAAGAAAAATGAGAAAGTTAATCAGCACCGAAAGATTAAAGAATATCTTTGATAAGATACAAAAATATGAAACTGGTGAGGAAGAATCTGTTTTGTAACTAACAATGTCATTTTTTTCCAGAAAGTTATATTCATTATATTTTCATCCTTTATGTATTCATCATATCTTGTATCAGCATCATTTATTTTGCCTCAGACCAATGTCAGAGGAGGCTTCACTGCTCTATAGAACATTTCAACCATGAAATAGTTAAAATATATTACTTATACTTGGAAGCCTTCATTTTCTTACATCCTCAGGCAACCACAGCTACAGTAACACTATTAAAAGATAACACACTCTCTACAAATAGCACCATTGTCTTTAAAGACTATAAAGTTGTATAGTCAGAAATACAAAGGGAGCTTGGTTCTAACTCTGCTTTAAGAACTGAGAAGAAAAAGTCTGAATATAGGGAAAGATGTTCCAACATCTCATTGGGGTGGCTATAGGAGAGAGATGATGGAGCTTTGTCACAGAGGCACCCACAAAACAACCAGCAGCAGCCATCAAAACAGGAAATTTTTGCAACCAAAGCTGCCCAGCACTCCTTCTGACAAAACAGAGGTTCACGTGTCTCTTGGGAATACAATTACTACACAAGCAATTCCTAAACCTTAAGGAAAGATGAACCAAAATGGGCACACACTCACTCATAAAAGGGAAACCTCCCACACAAGAGCACCCAAAGTATCACTCACCAACAGAAGGGCGAGACTCCCTCAATCTGTGAGGTATCCTTGGACAGAATCACCAATGGGAGGGCCTGTCTGATAGACCCCCTGCTCCATAAAGAACCAACTCAAATGGTTCTTAGGCAGGGCTCCATTTATACTCTAGTCGAGGGTGCTCTCGACTAGGTTGAAGGGTCAAGCCCAGGCAAAACAGGCTGAGGGTCTAGGCCCTGAGGCACCAGTTAATCACCATCAGGTGGGGCTTAACAGCTGAGAAGTATCAAACCCTTCTGGCTCACCCTGGTTGTGCCCTGTTTTCTTGGTCGGGGAGACTGCACCGGTCATAAGCTTTAGAAGTGATGTGACAGAATCTCATCTGCATATCAGAGCTGAACGTCACAGCTGCAGAGCTGTTGCACTGAACAACACAGTTGCTCCATCACAATTTTTAACTGGAAAGCGAGAGGAGTTTATCTTCAGGAAATGGGTATCAAGCCCATAGAAAGAGTACTTGGAACATATTCAGAGAGCTGAAAAAGCACAGAAACCCAAGCCTTTTCAGCTAACCAAATTTCAGATATTATTTTTTGTAGTATGGTTGTTCTGTATGTTATTTGAGTAAACAGATAAAGACTTGTCAGCTTTATGCCTCTTCCACCGATGATTACATCAAGCTGCTAATTCTGTGCTGACATATATAGTTCTTGCCTAAAAACCAAGGTGGAGCAAAAGAAAAATGTTACTTTTTCTGAATCACTTTTGTCTTTTGAAACCAACGTAAGCAGTCTCAGACAACATTCATGCTGTGCAGAGGCATCTGGAGAAGTCACAGCCACTAGAGCAAACCTAAATTGTCATGACTGATGTTTAAGTCTAATCAGCCCCACAGATGTGATAGGATAATTCTGTCTGAGTTGTTTACTCTCAGCACTCTGAGTCATATAAGGTGTCAATTATACTGAAGTTAATAAGAAAATATTTAATTTACTAACTGCAGGATCACACAATGAATCAGCCTCTGAAGAAACAGTATTAGTTAAAAATCAAAGAACAATAGTTGCCTGTAATTTTTTTAAAAAACACCACTATAACAATATAAAACCTAGTTCAGTCTTTTTCTTCATGTGCAAGTCAGATTATTTAAATACATGAATAATGGATATATCTATTTTATGATGTCTTGTTGCATTCTATAGTATGAAAAGACAAGCATTATGCAAATACAGTATCTTTAAAAGTCTCTTGTCAAATAGGCATCTTTTTCTATTTTTCTGTTGCTGATATAATTGACAAAATACTTCATACTACTGATTATGCTTTTTCTTGTAAACCACTTATTTTATGGGCTTAAACAGCTGTTTTTGCCTCTGTGAGTTTGTGATTGTGTTATAAAGTTGTAACCATGCTGTGAAAAAGCAATAGGCAAAGTCTGGGGCATACTGTCCTACCAGCTGGTAGGCAGCCTTTCATAGCAATAAAGGCCTAATTCAATCAACATTGGTACATTTCTAAAAGAGGAAGAAGGTTAATATTATTCTCCCTTCCTCCTCAAGTAGTCAAACCCACATGAAATTATTAGAGTTTTAATTTGCAAATCTGAATGTATCATAGAATCATAGAATGTTAGGGTTTGGAAGGGACCTCTGGAGATCATCAAGTCCAACCCCCCTGCCAAGCAGGACCATAGAATCTAGGGCAGGTTACACAGGAATGCATCCAGACGGGTCTTGAATGTCTCCAGAGAAGAAGTCTCTACAACCTCCCTGGGGAGGTTCTGTAAGGCTCTGTAACCCTCACAGTAAAGAAGTTCCTCCTCATGTTGAGGTGGAACTTCCTGTGCTCTAGCTTGTATCCATTGCCCCTTGTCCTATTGCAGGGCACAAGTGAGAAGAGGCTGCCCCTTTCTTCATGACACCCAGCTCTCATCTATTTATACACATTAATTAGATCCCCTCTCAGTCTTCTCTTCTCCAGACACAAAAGCCCCAGGTCTCTCAACCTTTCCTCATGTGGTCGGTTCACCACATCTGCCTAGATTTAAAAAGTTATAACTTGGTCATTTGCCTGCAGTTATTTTGTTTGCAAACTTTTGCAAAAATAAAAACATTGTAGTTTCAGATTAAGCAGCAAATGTAATCTACCTGCTTGTCTTCAAAATCCACCACTGTAAGCTGTTTATTCCTTGCCTGTCCATTTTTTCATAGTGTCAATTAAAAAAAAAAAAAAAAAAAGGCAGCCCACACTTGGGGTAGGGACCATAAATGCACTATGTGCTTCTGCATTTCCATGGAAATGTTTCTCAATAAAAGTGAGAAAACAAAACATTCTAGAGGAAGAGAACTAGGCCTTTGGGATAGATTTTTCAGTCAGTAAAAATGGATACAATGTTGCCTTCTGATGTTGCATCCAGTTCCTCCATTATCTCCACATCTGACATCCTCCTTAAAATGGCTATCTAGTTGAAGTACCACATCTAAAAGGCTGTACTTTTTAATGTGGAAGTGATTCAGCTGGATGCTCTTTCCTTAATATAGCACTGAAAGAAAACAGACTTTCTCAAAAAATTAAACAATTTCAGTATTTTAGTAGAGGAATTTCAAGAAGCTCTTGAAAAAGTATGCAATAAAATCTTTAATGCATTCAGAACAATGGCCTCTACATAAATAAATTTAATGATAGATTTGAGAACATAAACACACTAATACATATGGAAACTGTTAATTACTGTAAATCCAGTGGTATTTCATACTGAGGTAGTTTTAAGCCTGCCTCTCCCTAACCACTCCCAAAGGTCTGCCTTCACCACCAGAGCTGCCTGTGACCAAAGATCCAAGGCCCAGCTCTGATATAGCCAGTTACATAACTTCAACTGCTAAGCAAGTTGCAAGGTGAGAAGGGGCAACGAGAGGATCTGTGGAGTAAAGCCAGGCAAGATAAGAAAGGTAAATTTGCAAATACAGGATTACTGAGATAGGGATCCTTTGCAGTTTACAGGGGAAAGAAAAACAACCTATAAGGTACAAAAACATTCAGGAAAAAAACAGGGAATCAGAAGATTACAATTCAGCATCATCAAGGACCTGTTCCAAATAAGAACAGAAGTCAACCTTCCCCCACTTGATTGATACTGGTCTGGTCAGCAAATACTGTTCAGCTGTCTTATTGGGGTGGGGACAATACTAATGCTCAGCTGATTAGCTTGTTAATCCTCATGATCTTTTGTGTGGTTTAGCCAATAAGAAACCGATTTCTACATTTGACTTGGATGTGTTCTGTATGCGGAGTGCTCTTGGTGTGTGGTAAAAAGCACTCAAAGTGGCTCCTCCGCAATCACAGAGGGAAGGCAACTGTCCTGGTTCAGCCAGGACAGGGTTAATTTGGTGCAGCCAGGCTATTCTATACCATGCTAACATCATGCCCTGGGGCCAGTTCTGGTGGGGGGTGGGCAAGTTCCGGGTTTGATGCCCACGTGTGTGCTCAATCCATCCCTTTGTCCCCGGTATTGTCTTTGTCTGTGTATTGCTTCTTTCTTACTGTTGTTATGGCCTTTGTTACTGCAATTGTTTCTTACATGTTTCTGTATCAAACCTTCCTTATCTCAAATCAAAGAGGCATCTAAAAACTTTTTTTCCTTTCTCTGCCTGCGGCCCAGGGCAGGGGGGAGGGGGTGGGGAGCAGTGGCAACAGCCACGCAGAGGCTACTGCAGAGACCTACCAGGCTTTACTAAACTACCACAGTAACTTACACAATACAGGGTCTACAAGTACAGTGCACAACCCAGCTGCAATAGAAATAAAGAGCTCTGGCTATACATAGTAGAAATATCTGAATTTAAAATCCCAAGGAAGTGCTCTATGGAGAAAAAATGGAATTTTACCTTCAAAGAAAGGAAGCTTTTTTCCTTCAAAATAATTTTAGAATAATCCTGCAAAAAATTTTAAGAACCAAAAGGTTACATGACATGGATACTTGCAATTGCAAGGATCTCAATTCAATGACCCAAGATGTCCACTTCCAGTCTTAAGTTCATGTTTTTATTGTATGTGGTTCTGTTTCATGGTCAAACAAACAAAAACCCCGAGCTTTGCAACTTGCTCCTCTGAATTATATACTATCAAGTGTTAAGAATTGTAAGGCATCAATTTTTGCCTTAGGCTTGAAGTTTATCTACACAAAAAGCACCCAAAAAGGAAGAGGCAGGTCAGGAAAGGACTATCAGTCTTGGTTGGTTTCTTGAAAGGAATGCTTAGGCAACTTCTGCATCTTTATCTGTAAGCCTTGCATTGTGAAGCCTAGGATAGGGGCATAGGAACTAGCTCTGCAGCCCCAATGGAAGAAAAAGAAATGACTGAATGACTTATTAAAGTCATTAATGGGTGAGGAATATTTCATTATTTTAAGTAATAACATTGAAAGAATTAGGAAAAAATGGGTCAGATCAAGTCCATATTTATGTTATTTGTAGTCAGAATCTTATGGTGAAGTCTGAGCACAGGAAGAAAGTTCATTCCCAGGCAGCATTCTTCAACTAACAGTCTCAAAAGCTGAGTCTGTATTAGAGAATTAAACAGGGCAAGGACAGTCTCAAGCACTGTCTGGGAGTTCTTCATACTGTTTAACTGTGTGTAACTCTTAGCATGCCCCTTCACTCGTGCTTTGCTGTGTCAGCTACCACTCTCCCAAGTGATGCCACATTGGTAGGACAGCCTGGGCTCCCAACAGACAGTAAGATATGGCCACAATGTTTAATGTAGACAAAGAAGAGAAAGGTTGGTGATATGAACATAAGTTGTAATGTGATGCTTGCTTTAAGAGTCAGAGAACAGGTTCAGGTGTATTTTATTTAGCAATACAGACATAGCCCTAGACTAGCAGAGAACAGGTGTTCTGCAGAGACAGCACGCTGAGGACTGTGTAAGAAATGTATCACATTTCCCCAAAGCTGCTTGTAGAGTTTTAGAAGTTAATATCCTTCAGTATTCCTAAGTGTTAATCAAGGCAATAGAAAGATAGGTTTTTCACAGGGATAAGAAGTTGTAACTCTTATTTGTAGGACAAAATAATTTTATTGCACTATTGACTGTAAGTAATTATAATGATCTACATTAGAAGAAATATTGCTGATAAAAATATAGTTCCTGTTGAAGGTCTTATCTAAACAACAACAACAAAGTGTCACTACAACTAAGTTGCTAAATTACTAAAACCCTGCTACAGTATAAGTAAAGAAAATTCACATAACATGCTAATGTTAATATAGACTTTTTCCTCCAGAAGGAAAGACAATAAACCATACTGGTAATACACCTTTATAACATAACTACATTCACTACAATATGTACCACTTACCAACTGCATTAGCTAAAAATAAAATCACATTCTCAGTGGAAATTATCATGGCAAGCAAGTACCCTATTCAACAAAAAGGGCTTATTTTCTAAAATAAATGCTTGCAGTAATAAATAAATGTTTCCTTGTGGGGTTGAAGCATCTGCTAAACACCAAGTGAGTGATCTGTCTTAAGCAGTGTTAAGACACATGAATTTGGGGTACTTCAATGTAAACCTATATTCAGATCATCTAAATTCTGACTGAATTGGAATGCAGGTGAGCTGTCAGTGACCAAAACATTTTCACTATTTCTGGGACACCCTTTAGATAATTATTTTGAGAAGACAAGGAATGAGACAAATGTTTCCACCTTCCTTTTTTGTTTTCTTACTTTTTCTCATTATACATTTTATAATGCCATTTTATAATATCTTGTTACTACAGCCCAATTCATTCTGTAAAAAGAATTAATTTTTTTTGCCAAAAAAAGTGCTGCTGTAAGAAAATGAAAACTAATCTTATTTGGTATTAACAAATGTTTTAATTTTCTATTCCTTCCTGAATAAGCTTTTGAGAGCATATATTTGTTCTCTTTGCATTCCCTTCTTACTTTTAAGAAGGTATTAATAAGTACCAACTGAAAAAAGATGCCAGTATTTTTCCTATCTCTCCTTCTTTACTAGTTGCTAGGATAAAACACTTGGGTTTTCTAAGGTGTTCTCTGCCTGATAAGCTATAGGTCTATGATATAAATTTCTAAAACACACTTGCATGTGTTGTGTGTCAGATTAACTTTCCTGTAGTGAATCTTTGAGGTACTGCTGCAAAGAACACCAGTGTTACAATGTTTTAGTTACTTCAGAAACAGTTCTTGCACATCACAGATGTTCACAAGTCTTTTAAAGCTAAGCAGTATTTGCCTAAAACTTAATTGACAAATTAACTTACTCAACATAAAACAAGATCAAGATACAAAGTATGGACCTATAGATGTTTCTGTGTTTCAAGGAATTCCATCTGTTTATGCCAAATGTTACAATTCTTTGTCCTAAACATTCACTTTAATTAATCTCTTTGCTTACAGGATCTCCCAAAAAGGAAATGTTTATATATGCTTTTTTTTTTCACACAAAGGTTATGTTGAATAAACAGATGTCATTAATTATGCTTAATTCTTAAATCTATGACATTATTAACCTACAGCCAGATTAGCAGACAAATCAATAGTATAAAGATTACAAAGTAGGAATCTGGTGGTTAAATAAATGAATAAAGATAACATCAGGTAATTAAAAATCAAGGTTCCAATTAGACATCCAAGAAGTTGAAAGTATGGACATGCACAAACATGTAAAACCCATACAGTTTTACATTTCTTTTTGTTTCTTTAAAGCAACTGTAAATTTTGGATCAGGAATTCTTTCTTTAAGGGCTCTTTACTGAAAAGTTACGGCAACAGAACAGCAAATTTTACAACAGCACAATCTTGCTTAATAATTTTTCATAAAGAAGATAATGACTGTAGAAATTTGGAAAACACTGTGCTTTTACAGCCTGAGAGGGGTATTAGAAATATTTTAGCATTGCTTTTGCAGGTGACTTCAAAACATATCTTTCCTATAGCCTACATGCAAGTACTATAACTTCCCATTTGGAAGTACCAGGTATATATTCTCAATTGTATGAAATCTGTTTGCTGCATGGAGAGGGCCCTATTCCATGAGCACGGAATCTGCCACGGAGTTGACATGTGACTCATTTATTAGAGATAGAAGAATATCTATCACTTTCATGAGCCATGTCTAAACACTGTGGATCAACATAATAGTATCACTATACATTTTCAAATGTCTTAAATGGCAGCATTATCATCCAGAGGTGACAATTTCAATATCAATATTTTTTACTGTTTCAGTACTGATAACTTTTAGCAACTATCTAATCAGCACCAAACTTTAGTGGCACAATCACAGTTTCTTATTCCCACCTACTTAGGAGGCAAAAACTACTCCTACCCAACCTGTCAAATCTTCAGCTGTAACTGATAATAATGTTACTACAGTTAGTCATTTTCAGTATAAAATCAGTATGTTAAAAACCTGAAGGTATGTAGGACATCATAAACAGATTCAAATAACGTTTAAAAAAAGATGACGAGGCTCCCTGTAGATATGTTTCCTCACTTAATTCAATAACTAAATCGTTCTGAATGGCCTATTGCTGTGTATTTCTCCAGCTGCAACTAGAAATGCATCTGAATTAGCTACAACATAACGGCTAAAAGTGATAACATGAAGATATGGTTTAGGGGAGAACTTGCGGAGTAGGATTGATGATTGGACTCGATGATCCCAAGGGTCTTTTCCAACCTGAATGATTCTATGATTCTAAGATCATAGAATCATAGAATGGTTTGGGTTGAAAGGGACCTTAAAGATCATCTAGTTCCAACCCTTCTGCCACAGGCAGTGACACCTCACACTAGAACAGGTTGCTCAAAGGCCCATCCAACCTGGCCTTGAACACTTCCGGTGATGGAGCATCCACAGCTTCCCTGGGCAATCTGTTCCAGTGTCTCACTACTCTCACAGTGAAGAACTTATTCCTAATTTCTAACCTAATTCAACCTTCTTCCAGTTTGAACCCATTGCCCCTTATCCTATTACTACAAGTCCTTGTAAACAGTCCCTCTCCAACTTTCTTGCAGGCCCCCTTCAGCTACTGGAAGGCTGCAATATGGTCACCCTGAAGCCTTCTCTCCTCCAGTCTGAACAACCCCGACTCTCTCAGCCTGTCCTCATAGGAGAGATGTTCCAGACCTCGAAGATCACGAAGAATATGTCTTGTCTCACAATGTGCATTGGCCCTGAAGTTGAATGTTCATTAAAATGCCTTTGAGTGCTATTTGTTTAATGTGGTATGGCATACTTTCCCTTGTTGTGTCTATCTCAATCCAGTACTTGTAAAAATCAAGCAGTTGAGGCCAATGGGTAATTTTTGTTATACCTGAAAAAGAAGCAAGAATCTCAGGGCTGGGTCCTGGATTCCCATGTGTATTAAATGGAAAAGCGCATGAGCGTCCTCTTTAGAAAACACAGGGAAAACACCTTAAGAGATACTGCCTTTGAGTATGAGTAACCTTACTACAAGGCCACAGAATTAAGTTTCCTCTTGAAAGCCACTGGGACTGATGAGGTTTGCACTGATGTCAGTGCATGCTAAGCAAGAAGTGGTCTGAGCTGACTAATGGATTTAGATTGAATTAGCCATTTAGATGGAATTCAGTTGCTTTGCTGTCCACTCTTAAATCATAGGAGATGTCACACAGGACCTATGTAACTGCTTCCCAGGTCAGAATGTAGACTTACTCTAGCAGCCATCCTTAGGCACTGAAACTTTGCAGACCAAGGCAGAGGAATGAAAAGACTTTTATTTCATTTGCCTCCACAGTTCGGCAATACCAAAGAACAGTCAATTAATCTGTCTGAGACTTGACCTTCTGACAGTAAGACACAAGTAAGATACAAAAGGTATTTGAGCAATTTGAATCTGCCCCCAAGCCTTGAATTCAAAGGGACTAGGAGATTCTTCTGTGTGTAAAGACCCACCACTCACTGGAGAAATCACCAAGTAAAGATGTGTTCCCTGCAAATTCAAATTCAAGAATTAGGACAGCACTGTCTGAGGTATTATGCCACGAAATAATGACCACACTATCCAAAAATAATGAGCTGTAGTCTAGACCTTGTATTTCCTAGTCACAGAATATTTTATTAATGGAAAAAAACATATTTGTGCCACAACTATTGAAAGAATCTAATGGTAAACCATGACACAAATACCTAAGTAAGAGATGGTTCACATATTGGTAAAGCTAAATTGTAAAAGAGGAGTATTTCAGGTTTTGATTTTTACCATAAGATGTTTTGCAAAATACTGTGTGAACTGTATTCTAATGATGGTTTTGTTTACCCCAAAAGTGATACTTCTGTTGCTGTGATTTTTTTTAAGAAGAGCATTATTTATAAGCTCTTCTTAAATATAGGGAAACAAGTACTCTTATTTGGAGCCATGTTAAAACCACAGAATATTCATTCCTAATTTAGCTTTATTTTAATTGTTCACAATCTTGCCATAGTTTCTAGATAAAATGGTAGCCATAGCAACTACACATCATGTATCAGATAGAAATCATTATCAAATCCATCCACCATACACAAACATTTTACAGTAGAGCTAAAAGAAAACAACTGGGGAATATTTGTGGATCAGTTTGACATATTGAGAAGCTAAATTCATATACATCACACCAGCAGATCATGTTTTATGTATAAGGAACCATTGCAACATGTTACGCTAATGATCAAAGTTCAGACTTGAGAACAACTTGGAACAATAAAAGAGTAACAGCTGAGGTACAGAGCTTCCCTTCAGGCCAAAACAGCATCTGCCTCCACGAAATGACCATTTTACTAAAAAAGTAATTTTACTTATGTAAAAGCACTGTCAAATATACATGAATTAAGACATAGTAATTCAACCTCAGTGTGGCTATATATTTAAAACAAAAATGGGTTTACCTAAGTCAGTCCTCAATAAACGAGTGCTACAATTTCAATTTCAGTGAGATATGACTACATTTAAGGCAAACATAGTGGTAGATGCAGTTTTATTGTAAACGTTGTTTTCTGAACAGAAATACTCAGTCGTGGGAAGCATGAAAAGAACACTCAGCTTAAACAGAACAGCTTCCAAGACTGTTCTCAAGGCACAAAGGGCCAGTGTTTTTTACCTAGCTTTACAAAATGACTTTTTGTCACTCTCTGGCATAAGCAAAATACTAACTGGTTCTTAAAGCCTTGCTAGTGTAACAGCCTTGCCTGGCTTTTTTTATAACACTATTCTATGGGAGATCAAAACTATTCATTGTTCCATTTTTCAGCCTCATTTATGGCTTTTTAACATGACAGAGAAATTACAGGAGTATTAACAATCATTCCCTTAATGAACTTTCTTTTAAAGGTATTGATTAAGCAGCTTTTAGTTGAAGATTCTCCTTGTTCTCCAAGAAATAATGCATTTTACCCATCTAGCCAGCTATACAAAAACCCATCTCTGAATTGGGACTCAGTATCTCAAAAATGGAAAGACCAGTTCTGACCTGTTATGAGAACTGAAGATGTTCATAGCCTTATTTCACCCCAACTTCATTTCTTTATCTAATGGTCTAGCTGGAATTACGGAAATGCAGAGCAGAGCCACACTGAAAAGCAGCAGGCTGTTAGCAGGCCAGCAACTTGGTTTTTCTCATGCTTTTTTGTGTTCATTTCTAATCACAAATTCCTTAAGAAGCAGAGTAAAGGATCAAGCCAATGCACACCTCAATCTATACACATTAATGTTTGAAAAGTTGTCAAGGTTTAGGGTTAGTCTGCTAGACCTATAGCAGATGCTCTCTGTTATCCCTTCTGCCCCACCCNCTGGCCCCCTCCCCACCCAAACAGGAAAGGAAGAGAGTGAGAGAGAGGCTTCTGGATTAGAAAAGAAAACTAAAACAGCTTTAATGAAGAGAATAATAATAGAATGGGATATATACAAATATACACAAAACCAGTATCAAACCCAACCTCCCCCTGATGGCAATTATGTCACTGTCACCACTGAGGCTGTGGAGCAGGCACCAGGAAAGTCCCAGACTGGTCTCAGCAGCAGATGGGAACCGGGTTCAGGAGCTGGGTTCAGGAACACAGAAATGGGGACCAAAGACAGAATGGACGGAGTCCTCCTCAGATGCCAGCCATTCAAGAAGACAAAGACAGCCAGAATGAGAAGGGCTGGAAGAAGGGCAAAGAGGGGAGAAGGCACAAGACCCTCGTGATCCCACCACTTCATACTGAATATGATGTTTATGGGATGGAATACTTCATTGGTCAGTTTAGGGTCACCTGTCCTGGTCGGTCCTTCTTGCAGGCGTAGCCTTTCACTTTCTGCACCCCCCAATGCGGTACACAAGAGTTAGCAGTGACCTTGGTCTGCACATCAATCCTTGGTAGTAACTCTAAACATCAAGTCTTATCACTGCTAGACGCAGACACAGCCTGCAAAAACATGCTGTTAGCTTCAGAAAGTGCAGTCACTTAGCAGAGACTCAACTGAGAAGTAAAATCACTGAACAGAATTGTTTGGTTCTAACTCAAAGCAGGACAAAAGTTCATCACATCAGCCCACAGGTGGTAAGTTCAAATGGAAGCTTTTATAATTAAAACCAGTATTTTTTACCATGACATCACAGGTTGTTTTACATTTAGTTCCTGATTATAGCATGTATTTTCACATCTTGGGACTCAAATCAGATTGGGACTGGTACTTTCATAGAAAGCACCCTGTCAAGCTGAATCTTAAAACTGTCCAATGTGGGGGGACAACTTTGGAAAAATATACTGCCACAAAGATAAAGTTAGTTAAAGATACTACTGATTTTAGAGGCGACAATCTTTTTCAGGGAGAGAAGAAATTTTGAGAAGTTACATGTTGGCTCAGCAGCAATTAATAGAATGTTCATTTCCACTTGAGCTGATGTTAGTCATATAGAGCTCAGTCTCTACCAATTGGATTCACTACTTCATCGTTAATACCCACCGGCTCTCAGAAGAAATTTTAGATAATCAGTTTCAGTAAAATCTCAATAATTTATTCTTCCTCTGAGTCAACTTGCCCAATATTATTGCTGTATCAGTGAAATTTCATTAGTTTATTCATCTCAACTAATTTAAAAGACACCATCACATAGGGGCTGCATGTAGATCATTGTTTTTTGAGAGGTAATGTTTACCCAAAAAAAGCAATACGGCACATGGGTCTGCATATTCTCTGGGTTTTGTTAGAGGTCTGCTCCGTTAACATAATCCTTTATTCCGCATCCACTAAAATATCGGCATTTTTCATCATTCTGCCTCTTAGCAGTTTTTATAGGGGAAATTCCCTCCATAAAGGAAGATCTATATAAGCAAAGGGTGAATTATCTTCTTCAAAAACATTTTAAAATAGTGTGTAGCACCAAAGTCACATCTCTTTGCCTCATCCACTGCAGGATTTGCAATGGAGAAAAGCGGAGCTATAAAATTCTGCATGTGAAACAGTTACCTACATACAGTCCCTGGGGTAAAAAAAATCCTGTAGGGGATTCTACTATGACAATCCCATGGCCACTGGGAAAAAAAAAATCCGGAATAACTGGGGGGTCGTATCGCCAAAAAGCTTGTTCTGACTGGTCATTTCAGATAAGCTCCTTACTTCTCTATACAATCAAATGAGTTCTCACTTACAGAAATATGCCATTCTAAGACTTGAGAAGTCCTCCCCATCAAACTTTTCCACATCAGATTTTCTTGGACAGTTGAAAGGCCTGTTAATGGGAAAAGAACTGAAATTTTAACTAGATTATCAGCAGTATGAGATTAAATGCATCATAACGCAGGGATGATTCCTTGTGTAAGCTTGAGCATGTGGAAAAGCTACAGATACCAGATTCCAAAAAAACATCACTCCTAATTCCTTGAGCAATTAATAACAAGAAATAGGTGTCCACCTGGCCAGTTTTAATAAATATGATGTCAGTGGTGATGAAGAATCACTTAACCTGTGAAAACTAGCTAGTCGTCTGAGAAAATCTTACAGCCTTAATCAAGGGGTCTTCATACTGCACTGGCACTTGGAGTCTCAGCAGTCCCACTAAATAACTATCTATTGGTGCTATGTGGACCTCACATTTCCACATCTTTTGCCTCCAGACCAAGGACAAAACATATTGGAAAGGCATTTTTGAGAAGGCAGAATACATGCTTACTATGTTACATCTGTTCTGTGAAATAACCAAGGATTCTGTACAAATTTTCTGTGCTTTCATAGAGCATTACAAGTAAAGTGTATATTTACTAATTGCACATTAATTAACAGAGTACTTGCAACACAATCATATACTGTAATCAGCAGCATATGAAAACTATCTAGTAAATGAGCTCGAAACACTCCAGAAGTATGTGTTAAAGTCCAATTGAAAAAGATTAGAGTTAAAACATTGGTTCCAGGGACCATATAATTAATTTGAAGTTACGGTGAATTCTATAAAATTAATTCTAAAATATTCTATAAAATTATAGATGCAGTGCTTGAGGATATGGTGTAGTGGTTAGAGAGGATATGGTGTAGTGGTTAGAGTGATGCTAGGAGAAGGTTGGACTTGATGACCCTGGAGGTCCTTTCCAACCATAACGATTCTGTGATTCTGTGATTCTGTGATTCTGTGATTCTGTGATTCTGTGATTTTTGTGTTTTAAATTAAGCATATTCTTCAGTGTTGCTGCTTCACAGCTTTAAGTCTAATCATCCAGTTTGCTTGGCAAGACTCTTTGAAACTGTATCTTCAATTCCCAGCAAGCAAGGTGACTTCATTCCTTCAGCTTTAAAGAGTGATAGATTACATTTCAGATACTTCATCATCATTGGCTGTGTTGCTAACACAGAGACTGGTATTTTATCTGCCCCGTGTAGCTACTGACAATCTCATAAAAATACATCTGGATGGGAAAGGTTTATCTTGCTGTGGAATGCCACGCTCTGTCTTCTAAGATCTGGTTGTAAGAACTATTCCAAGAACCAATTATTCGTGTAATAAAATAAAGTAAACTAGCTTGAAGTTTTCCTGAGGGACTTTCCAAATTTTCATCTGGTGTGCTTCATATAGACACAACTTTAATTTCTCACCTGCAAAAATCTCTATGATGTTACAATATTGTTCCATGCCCAGTAATTCACATCTAATACAAACCAAGTTGAAAAGACCTATGGGTCCTTCTTAAAACACAAAAGAAGGGGGGGAAAAATCCTAATTTATTTAAAAATGTATGTTCTTTTCTAATCCTCAGAAGTGTAAAGAAGTGATGAAACTAACCCAGGTTTGATACTTTACTGATCGAGCGTTTTACTCTGTGAACTGAAACATTGCCTAGAACTGTTCAACTGATGCTGTATTATTATATGCACACATGCTGCTCAGTAACCATAAATCTTCACATTTCTTAACAGTGTTAATTTTAACCTTAGTGATAATGTTCTGTCTACCCATAGTTCCTTTTTCTCCTTAAAACCAAAATGCCATATTTAGTCATGCTGCCAGAAACAAAAGATACTCTTAATGCTTTGGCAGTCCCAATTTCTTTCCATCCTACTTTTGCAAGTAGTATTTCAGCCAACTCTAGAACAACTTCAACTATAGAAAATATTGTGTGCCACAGTGGAGAGCAGTATCAGAGTGACAGTTCTTTTGGGGCTGGCATTCTTTCGTCGTTGATATTATCTCAACTTTTCAGAGGCTAATTAGCTCAAATTTCAATGCCTCATCACATCAGTACATCCTGGGAAATCACTGTAAGCTTCCCATTGATTTCATGCTATAATAATCATTCAAACTATAATAATCTCCAGTGGAATCCCTCCTCTGAAGGACAACTGTTTTCAGAGAATGCCGGTGATAATAGGAAAACATTTATTAAACAGCAGATTACAGTGAATAAAATGGAGTTCAGAAAGCAGATAGTGATGATCAACAGTCAGCTAACTCAGTACAGCTTTTCATCAGTTACTATATATTGCCTTTCTGTTGTTTTATTCTATGTTTTTTTTTATACCCCATTTATCACAGTAGTATCTGAATGCCTTCCAGCAGTACATGTAGCAATGTGACTAGCATCTGTCACACATTGTTTGTTCCCTTATCTGCTCCCTAGGGAGCACTGTATGTGCTGAGGAGAATTCTGCTTTGGTAAGGCTTCACTTTTTTAATGAAGCTCTACTAGTTACTGAAGGAAGGATGTGGAATTGTAACTGAAAGGCGATCTAGAAAAAAAGCTTGTACTTAAACACTCCACAATATGAACAGCTTAGATCAAATTAAAACTCAAGAACCAAAATCATCTGAAGTCCATTTCAGTTTCAGCTTAAACAGTGGCTTAGAAAAGATATGCACATGCTTAAACAAAAGCCTAAACTGACCTCATGTTTTCTTTTTTTAAACGCAGTATGAGAAGCAAAACAAACTGAAATTTCTATACCTTTTCATGGTCTTCATTTATTTCTAAAGGCTGCAGGCTCCCTTTTGCCCTAAGAATATGATAGCTCCCCTTATGATTAAAAGACAGACATGAGAAGGATTGAGCCTGAGGCTATAACCTAAATCAACATCTCTATTTTTGTGCTTTACAGTACTCTGCACAAGAGCTCTGATACAGTATGTATCCTGTAAAACAAAGCATAACAGTGGGCTCAGTTTGCTCCATCCCGAAGGTAAGGATTATTTTGCAGCACCTTTCTCACGTGCAGACTGAAGATGTAAAGATGCCTCTGAACCAGATATCTGGCCAGCGTGTACCAAGAAGCATTAGTGTCACATTTCTGACACCAAGAGGAGTATCTGTTACATGTTTTTTACTTAAACAGTAATATTCCAGGCCTATTCTAGATGCTTTGCTTTTTATGCAAACCTAGTGTTTCTTGCTGTAACTGTTCAAGCAGTTATTGTGCTTGTTGTGTGACTGAGCCACTATAAATCTACATCAGAAAGCCCACTTCTTACATGACTGTCTCTCAAAGTACATCTGCACTGCAAACTCTTTTATGAATCATAGAACCATTAAGGTTGGAAAAGGCCCCTAGAATCATCAAGTCCAACCTTCATCCCAACATCTCCCTGACCACTAGATGATGTCCTGACTTTGACTTTCTACACATATCCCTCCAGGTACCTCCAGTACTGGAAGAAGTTAAACTGTGCAGCTCAGAGCTCAACATAGGCTGGTGATGCAAAAATATACTAATCTTCTAAGCCTATGTTAAAACCTGGATTTTCTTTCTTTTTAACCAGTACCCAAGGTCAGTAGTTTGAAGGTGGCTTTGGTAGATCTACACTAGATAATCACGTTGATATATGTAAGAAGAAAAGTCTGAAAGTACTCTTCTAAAAATCTGAAGTTTGCTTTGCCCTAACAAAAATTACTCTTTCTTTTGTGCAGCCGTTATATCTGAGCACCTGTCTACTCCAATTGCCTCCTCTAAGACACTCCCAGCTAGTGCCTAACACGATCCTTTCACATGGCATTTCCTCACTCAAGCATGAAGATCTACAATATATTCCAAATGACTTAACAACTTGCTACCACCAAGAAGCAAGGTCCCATTCCTGTCATGTTCTCCCACTACCATGCCTGGTCTCCAGTTAACTCATCTCTTGTAACTGGCTGACTTTTTAACTGAAGCATACTAAGTCCACTAAGTGAGTTTAATCCTTATAAGACGATACGAAGTCCCAGACTGAGAACTGGTATTATAAACACAGGAAATGTTGCAGTCATAGTTTGTGCTATGTTATACAGCAGAAAACCCACACGGAAATGAAGTTTTGGCTGAAAGACAGATTTTATGGTGTGCAAGACCCAAACTCTGGGTGCAACTTCTGTTGAAGTTGAGTATTCACATCTTTCTCTCATGCCAATTCTTTCATGCCTAATGAAGGTTACACTCATTGCCACTTTAGGGTTCCTTTAATTCCACCAGCCTATTTTCATTAAATTTGTGGGAACTGAGTACCTTTGAGTTCCTGACACTTTGACACTTGGCTGAAATAGGCTAACAGGATCAAATTCCTAGGTTAGAGATCTAGAGTATAATTGCATGAGCCACTTTTCCTTTTGGAAACAAGCTACAGGTACTTTTGGAACAGGACAGAAAAGGAATGGACCACAAGCAACAGACATCAGTCACGCTGCCTTCTGCAGTACTGCTACTAGCTTACATAGAATGCTGGCAGGACAGCCCACAGCAGAATTTGTTCATATTAGAACAGAAGATACCCAGTTTTCACTGGCACCCATACCAGGCATACCGTGGCTCCAACAAGATGGCAATATAGACACTTGCAGCAAATTTTTACTGAGTTCAGATTTCACAAAATAATTCCTGGACAATTCTAGTGGCTTTGCTCACTGCAAAGTAAAATCCAGAAGTAAAAATTCAGGCATGACTGAGCCCAGTTTAAGACCTGCACTTTTTTAATGAGTTGTGACCTCTAGCCACCAATGTGGCTAAATAAATACTTCTTCTACTGCATCAGAGCTATGGGAAAACACACAGTGAAAATGCACATCATTCTTGCTGCTAACGCTTACAGTTCAAACTGAAAAAAACCAGACAGCTGGAAATGGAACAAAAGAACCAGAAAAGTGCAGCTACACCTTCACGGTCACAGAATAAATTGAAAGAGAGCCGAGTACAGAACTCACAAGCCCTGAGTTCCCTGTTGGAACAGCTGGTGTTGCAATGGAGTTTTTTTACTGATGTATGGTTGTCCATAACCACCTATCTAGCTACTGATACCTTTCTGAACAGGTGAGTACTCCCTTCTCTGTCTCCATTGCACCCTCTGCACATGTTCAATGACTTAAAAAGCCAAAATATATAGTATACCTCATATTTCATCTTCTTCTTTACCTGGTTTTACCAGATACTATTGCCATTATTATTGGGTTTAGATTTTTAAAATAAATTTCATAAAAACAAAAGTAGATTTATACATTAATTAAAAACATCAGAAAGACATGATGAATAAAGTCAGCAAACATAAAATAATGAAAAAAAATGAAGATAATAAAGTCTAAAAGCTGGTATATGAATACATGTTATACATAGCAAATACACATATAACATATTTGAATCTGAAACAATATGGAAGAAATGTAAAATGTAGACATTTTGAAGCAATTATTTGTACAATTTAGTCCAAAAGTTACATAAGTTTCTGAAATGGACTACTATCTGCAGGAAACACAGTCATAAGAATACTGACAGACTCTTCGCCACTGTAACAGCAAAGGCTGGGTGAATGGCACAAAATACTTCACTTGCATCAACCTTCTGACCTAAATAATCCTGCAAATTCATATATGGAGCCAGCCAAATAAACATACCTAACAAGACAAGCCATGATTGCAAATGTTAGTTTTGTTATGATACCTGCAGTTTTGAGTCCTGAAAGCACAAGTAGAAATGACAATAGAAGAACAGAACTCGCTCAAAACCCAAAGTAGACTCTAAGGAAAAAGTCTTGCCACTTGTAGAAATTGTTGGTAATGCAATGGGTGTGTTTATGAATGAGAAAAAGCTGCGCACGATCAGTCAAGACTTCTACAACATATTCCAGAAAAGAGCCACTATGCTTATATACAGTAACAAAAGTAGACATCTGTAAGGGAAGGTGAGGACAGAGACAGACTGAGAGCTTTCCCAGAGACATTCTTTACTTCTTTAATTCCCCTGTTTAATCTATTATTAACACTGTAAAACGTAACATTAAAAAGATCTATTCAACAAGCTTCTCAAATAGACTATTTTAAAGCTTTATTGCTGTTTAAAAATGAAAAGCAAAATTAAGCAGAAGTAATTTTTACTTTCAAAGCAAACCCATGCCAATTTGATGTGTCCAGGCTGCACTGAAGTCCCTAATGTCAGAATCATTTCTCCCAGAATCTTTTAGAACTTTTATGACTGATGATAGCACTTGTGTCACTGAAAACACAATAGTGTCATATCTACATTTGCAGCACATAAATCCGTGCTATGCACTGCATAAAGTCTAAACTTACTCCAGGATTGGTTCAGAAATTATTAAAAGAGTTAATATCATAATATTTTAAAAAATGTGTTCTAACAGTTTGGCTCTGCTTAGGCAATGAACATTTTGCATTCATTTTTTAATAAAAAATACAGCATGCTTTCAATTACAAAAGTTGCTTTACATGCATGTTCCCCAGCATCTGCAAAAACAACCTCATGAAGATCAATTTCTACTTTAAAAATGTATGCTATTTTAAAAAAAATAAATTTCATTACACTTTTATTCATATGATATTGCTCAATTTATTCTGAGGAAATACAATCTCTATGAAAAGATATTTTAACAGTATTTTCATAGCATGTAATTAGTAAATGTCAAAAATATAAAGATTGGCAAAAATCCCCAGAGTAGTTCCTTTTCAGACTGTTTTCATTTTGTATCTTAAACTCATATTTTAATTCCCTTGCAGGTCAAGGAAGGAACAATGGTTTGGAGTATTAGTGAGAATTAAGCACTGGTGAAGAAGGTAGTGCAATAGAGGAAGCATAAGAGGCTGCCCAGCTGCCAAATTCACACTGCTCAAGTGCAAAGTGGTCTAAGATTCCTTTTGGACCCAAACAACAACACTGCTATGTGTTGCTTAATGTCAAATGAAAGAATTTTTATTACTCAATTTCTATACTCTTTCTAACACTCCGACTATGGTAAGAAACAGGAAACAAAGAACAAAATTATCCTCACAAGCATATTTTTGTACCTGGAATTTCAATATTTGTTGACTAAATTTAACCAAAGCTCTAGAGAATCTTACCACATTTCACATGTGCATATGCTCTTCGACAAAGTGCTGGTGTTTGGAGGACAGATGTGGAAACACAGCCAACCTGACACTCTCTGAAGAAAAAGAGACAGGATCATGAACTATAAAGTTATGATTTAAGCAGCAGCATTACACTACATCCAGCATCATTACACCAAGTAAACACTGTCATTACAAACTTAATGATATTCTTGAGACATCCACATTAGCACCATTGGTCTTTTATTTATTTCAAATTACTGCTCTTATTTACCTCAGCAGGGTTCTATACGATTACTTCCCAGATTGCTCAGACTCCTATGGGGATGATTTATATTGTCATTCCAATATAATGTTTCCCATAATTGTATTGTGTTTAAAAAACATTAGAACCCAAGGGGCTAGACAAGGAGTTATAATATTAACAGCATGCTCGTATAAATCAATTTACTCCCTTGGAGGGAAAAAAAAAAAAGAAAAAATAAGTTAATAAGATTACAGCAGAACTACAAAGCTGATGCAAACCTACCTATTTAAGTGTGTTTAATTAATAACTGTAAATGCATCACAGATAAATTCTGAAAATGAAAGCACAAGCAGGAATCCATTTGCACACGTGTGGTATTATGTTATTGACATCTGTAGACTGATCACAAAAAGTAGGAAAAACATTATTTCACTGAAAAGATTCAATTCCAGAAAGTGGCAAGCACCCAAAATGCTGTAAATGCACAATATTTTAAAGAGCTCTCAGTCTTGCAAGATCCACCCAACAGTAGTGGCAGACATAATTTCATAACTGCATAATTTTAAAGATTCCAAGTATATTGCAGGGATCAAGAAGTAAACCATTATTTCAGAAACACAGACTATTAAGGATAAAATCTAATGATAAGGGTTACATGAGTAGAAAATCAGGAACTTTAGCCTCTCTTTCCATTAACTACTAAAATATCTCATTTTATTTTAAAAAAATCTCAAAAGTCAATTTTAATATGCTTAATGCAATGTGCAAGCATAAGATAACCTAATATGTTCAAAAGATGGATGACTTGTAGCTCAGTCTGATCTAAGCCTCTAAATGCAGTATTGTTTATTATATTCACTGACCTAATTTTGCTGTACTGTAGCTATATTCTAAGACACAGCTGTCAATCACTTTAGGATAAATTTAGTGTAATAAAGAACTACAAGGCTGAAACAAGACAACAAGTATTAATAAACACTATTCTGATATACTCCCTGATTGACAGCTGAAAATCACTAAACCTAGGATACTCTTCTCCCACAAAAGAGCAGGCTATTGTGCAACATACACACCACAAATCCCACTGCAGATGTACTTCAGGGATAGATGAAACTTCTATTGCTTTAGTGAGTTCATCCAAAGCCTCGTTATGGTGATTCCATTTTTGTGAGGCTACAGCGAAACAATCAGAATCACTAGCTTTTGCAGTTTTACACTTGCTTAAGTTCACTTTACCCTAGTGAAAACCACTTTTACTCTTCTTCCTGTGCAGCCATTACATCTGAGCAGTTGTCTACTTCAAACACCTCCTCTAAGATGCGCTCAGGTAGTGTTTATCTCAGGACAGACTCTGCGTTTCTGGAAAGCAATCCGCGCTACAGGACTAAATGGAAACACGTTGCTTCACAGCAGCCGAAGACCTAACCCTTTGGTCATTAACTAGAACAACAAAGCTTGCTGCTGATGCAAGAACTATATTATTATTTTGCATTACAATATTTTCAGCCCTTCTAATAAGAAAGGAGATTTTTCATAAATCTGACAATTAATTTTAAATGCTGCAAATTTACCATAAAACTAAGCCACAGAAAGATATCTATTTCAGGCTTGTAAAAAAAGCTGTACTGCTTAGGTCAACAGGGGTGTTGGCGTGGCTAAGTTTTGGCACCTGAGAAATAAGTAGGAGTGCAGCTGACCAAAAATTTTATTACCAAAAAATGTTTAATCAATAAAAAATCAGGTTGTTCAGCACAAATTATTTCATTTAAGAAGCTACTCTGGAACTAGGAAATCTGGAAAAATCCAGATAACATACCTCAGGACAGGTTACTTGAAGATTTTGTCCTGAGGCCAAATCCCTGCAAGCACAAACACTGTAGCCACTGCAAAATGTGCTGGTGGGAACTGAAGCAGAGGCAAGAGGCTCTAAATATTCCATCCTCTAAACTTACAGCAAAAGAAAAAATAATAAACACAAATAATTCCCTCATGAACAGGAAGACCAGTAGCTGGAACTTGGCTATTAATTGCAATGCAACTAGATGCTAACAGCTTTTGAATGTGGGAAGAAGAAAGGTGAAGACTTAGAGGGAAATCTGAGAAGTAACATGCTTTTTAAATTTATAGCCAGGCCTTTTGTAAAAGTAAGAAGGGATGTCCTGCCCATTTATACCAACTCTGAGGACAGTAACACTGCCAACAGTACTGGCTGTATCACCCTGAATTGACATTCATTGGTCAGTCTGAAGTTCTCCTCCTTTTGTCCTGCTGACCCCACCACATGTCCTCCCAAATTTCCCAGCAGCTCTCCAGAACAGTGTATATACAAAGTACCACTTGCTCAGTATTTTTCCATTCACACTCCAGAATCACAAGCCAGCTTCTCTCCAACACCAACATGCAATTTAAGACTGCCAGACTCCACAAAGTAGTCAAGACTTTTTACCACCTCATGGGTTTTGGAGTCCTTGGAGACCACATTAAATCTACTGGGTCTTTTTTCATTCGTTTCTGAGAAGGAGAGCCTTTTCAGAACATCACACATAGGAGCTTCCAGATTTCATACAGCAAAAGCCACTGTTTTCCTGCAAGCTCATGGTACCAGGGGCTGGAGAAAGGAGCTCTGGTCTCCTGCTTGTCCTCTGCTAAGCCACGTGCAGATTACAACTGTGAGTAGACACCATCCCACTCCCAGCTGTGGAGAAATACCTCCCACAGCCTCCACAGGAGCCAGGCAATCACCAGCAGCCTGAAAGTCAAATACATAAATGGGCAAAAAAGGGGAGAGGGTGGGAGGAGGATTAATTATGTGCTTTGAATTGCCACTGGCATGAAAAGATGTCCCTCTCTGGAGCCAGAGGCAGCAAAACACCACAGTGGATGGCATGGGAATAACATGGCAGCGAAACCCTGCCCGGTGGGACACCTCCCAGCCCCAGAGGGGTACCATGGCCTCCCATGGGTGCCACGGCTGTGGCAGAGTGGTGGGGGTGGCCGGAGCGGCCTCTAGTGAGCTCTGATACATGAGAAATAGGTAGAAATACTCTGTCTTTACTGCTTCATATCTGCTTGTCTCTTGCTATGTGAAGCAGAAATAGAAAATTTTAAACCATCATATTTAGCTGTTACTATCATTCCCTTTTTATGCTTTAATACTTGTGTTTTAATAAATGAATGTATTATTAATGTTGTAATAATGAAATAAAGTGTCAAAATATAGTCCATTTTGGACGTCAAATCAACAAACTCCTCCATTATTTACTTGTCTAACTGAAAATAATATAAATGTTCTAGGCTTTAAAAATTATCCATGGCCATTTAATACTTCTATATACGGTATCTGATGTAAAAAGACATTATTGTGATAATGCCTTTGCAAAATACCGTCATTTTCTCAACACATCCAATCTCGTGACTGACGCATGTAGATTTTTGTAAGACCTTCACAGAACCGCGATAGAAGTGACCACTGAGTGAGTAATTCTAGCCCTAAGGTAGGAGATGAATGGAGGCGGCACAAAAGTAGTGTCAAGCAGAAGCGGGAGCAAATTAATTTCTCTGTGACCCATCCACTGGGAGTCAGTTGGTGTCAGCTGGTATTAGAGGAAATAAAAGTTCTTTCCGCCTGCACAGCAGCTTTCTGAAGTTGGGTTAAAAATTTGGCTTGAATAAGGTTGTCCTTCTGAACATCCAGGAGCATTGTTGTGATCATCTGTGCAGTCTGTTTCAGACAGGTGCTGCCCTGGCCTAAGAAGAATGAAAGAACACCACAAAACTAGTAATTGTCATACAAAAAATCTCATGCACATGTTGATCGGTTGGCCATGTTACCTTCCATAGGAAGAAACCAGGTAAGTCATGTGAATTAAACGGATATGACATGTATTCCAGTCTTTTCATAGCAGGATTTTAATTTCTCCCCAAACCAGTTTTAAAAGTAAAAACCATTTACGAGCATGGCCCTATTCTTTGGAACATACAGTTGTTCAGTGTTAGCTGTGAGGTCTTGTGATTCCTCGCATCTGGCTTTCATTAAAAAAAAACCAGCTGAAGAGCACATCTTAGCGTGAAGACACATAACAGATAACTTAAGCAAATGAATAGTTTTAAGGGCATAGATTATATTTCAAAGTTTATTTTAGATTGTTATGGTGGAATGTTTTGCTTAATCATAATACCTCAAAATTATTCTCTTTAATTTTAAAACAGAGCAAAAGGCTCAGAATTTCTCTACAGTAAGAGGCTGGAAGGATATAGAGAAATATCATTTTTCCATTTTTTTTCTAACTTACTTTCTCCTGCTTCATGTCAGTGTTGTACACTTAAGCATCAGGCTGCTGTGGGTTTCATGAGTGCAGCTACACACTCCTATGACAAAGTGCTGCCACATTGAAAAAAAACAGCAAAACAAATAATATCAGAGAAACTACCGGTATTCATTCACTATTCACACATTCATTAGTTCTGGCAAGACATGAATGAGTTGGGCCTCTTGCCCTTGTACATACTTAATCTCTGAATGGGCTGTATCCTTGATGCATCACAGCAGAGATCATGACACATCCAGGTGTGTTTCACATCACAGGTGTGTTTCCACATGACTGTTCACAGCTAATTTGACCTGTGCAAGTTACCTGGATAATGCAGGAGGTTCTGCACTTTCTCATTAAAAATATGACTGGTGCAGTTGCCTCTAGCAACTGGATAGCTAAAATCAGAGTTTGGCATAGCAGAAACATAATTCAAAACCCGATATGCAGAAAAGGGCAGTTTGCGAATACATCTAAGGCATCTCATGTCTATCTGCTGCCATAAAGGGCAGTCCCACTGCCTTTCCCAGACTGAGCAGTCAAGCCTCTCACGTTCCCCAAAGCCACCATTTATCTGACACTGTGGTAATACAGTTCACGGAGATGGCTTATCAGAAAATGGGAACCATTTCCCAGCAGGATCAGATATGTACCAGTGCCAACACAAGAGACATAACCAGAGCACATGGATTAAAGAAGGGAGCAGACGTGGGAAAAGAAAGCTGTCCGATTTTTGTACCATCTAGTTCAGTTTAGCTGTACTGTAATACCACCCTGAAAGCAGTAAGAGTATCTAACACTAACAGGAAAGACTAAATGCACATTAAGAAATCAAAAGTCCTATTACCTCTGCAGAGTCTGTGCTCCTGAACCAGTGTTCATCCATATAGGAAGCAGTGGCAAAAGGATTCTCCTAAGAGCTGGCACTTACAAATGCTATTACCAAGAACAGAGCAGGGCTTTTTTTAAAAAAAAAAATGCAGTGAGATACATTTATTAGTGAAAGTAGACCTGTAGTGTGTGGGAGACCAATATGGAAATCCCTTTTGAGCATGAAGAGGTTCAGAATACATCTTCTATTTTCTAAAATTGTACCCTCTCTATCAGGCCCTACTCAGAGCAGAATAGAAGACCAGTATCTGCAGCTTACAATTCACAGTGCCTAACCTTGGAGGCCCTTAATCACAAGCACAGGAAAAATGACATTTTCTTCAGCTGGCCAGACTAGCAACTATAATACACAACAAGCCAGTCTGAAACTATTAGGCCATCTAGGTTCAGAATAATACTACAGAAATGGCAAAATACGAGTCCTTTCAAACTCATGCTGTCTAACTCATAACAAAATGCCATCGTATGAAAAATAACCTTCATCTTAGCTGTAATTTTCCTACCCACAGGTGCTAGAATTACCCACAAAAGAGGTAGCTCAAATAGAGTTAACAAAAATTGAGCAGTTGTGTACAGCAACTACCTCTGAAGATTAAAATCCTTCTGCCTGTCCCAAAGACAGGATCTATAGGAGAGCCACCTTCTCCCAAATTGTAATGTCTATCTTGAGAGCACAGAAGCAGGTTGCTGTAAAACATAGAAGCAATTTGCCTTGGAGCAGAAATGGGAGCCAGTAATGACAGTCCATTTTATGCCCCTGTGACTGAAGGGTGATTAGGTTAAAAAAAAAAAAGTTATAGCATGGTTAACACAGACTCTGAAACCTGAACTATACTTCAGGACACTGAAAAAAACTATTGCAAGGTTCTTTGAATTATCCTTTCTGTACCTCATTCATATTATTCCCACAGAGAACAACGGAAAAAAAGCAAGTCCAAATGTTTTATGCTTTTTGCAATATTCTGTGATCAGTGCTCCCAGCACCTAAGCAAAGACATAGCTTAAACAGAATGAGTATTCAATACTTTTCTTCCAAGAACAGCAGTTTAGGAGAAAAAATCATTTACCTTATATAAATGAGGAGAAAAATTTGATTCTTCCAATTCTAAATTGCTGACAGCTGATGAATCTGTAAGTATATTTTGAATGAAAATTCTCAGATGAAATTTCAGGTAAATTCAGAAAGAGAATGTGGACACTAAAGCCTATGTATCCAGCAAGCCACAAGGGAAGTGATAGAGGTGCTCTTTTCAACATCCGTTGTTCCTCTTGAACCAGTGTAAATGTGCAGCAAATTCATGAAACCAGAACTACAGGAGATGGGATGAGTGTAACTCTCTAACTGATGGTTAGCAAAGCCATTTTGGAAGAGCTCCTGCCTGCGCTCATTGCTGCTAAAGCTTTTATGTATTTTATATGACATAATAATTAGATGTAAGCAAAGAATCCCAGGCACAGAGACAAAGAATTTGGAATATCATCTGTCTGAAGAAGGTCCCTTAACCTGAGAGCCTTTCCTACAGTTGCACTTGTCTGATCACTCAAGAAGTTTTGAATTCTTCTCTAGATGACAGAGGAATTTCAATGAACAAAATAGAAGAGAGCCACACACTATAGCCTGCATGTAACAGCACTTTTTTTGGAGATGGGACATAAAGTTTTAACTCTCTCATGCCTCAGCTTGGAGGGAATGGGTCTCCGATGCCAAACACATATCACCTGTCCTTCAGAAGTAACTCTCACCTTCATGTGCATTAAGTGCCTTACTACAAAGCCTTCTGGAATCAGCCCTTCTTGGGAAAGGAGGCTGTGGAGAGCTTAATTTCTGGGTTCTGGTTGGGCTGCAGCTGGAGTCATGCACAAAGCTATGACACTTGGACAGTTCTGATCACCTCTGCAGGTGCCTATATTCTTCCTGAGCCTCACTTCCAGCCCCTAAATCCTCTCTCTGATCTAGCAGTTTGTGCTACAAATGCATACAGTCATAAAATACTTTGCCACAAAACCTAAGCATAAGTTTATGAAACAAACAAATATAATGTAAGTTATTTTTCAAAATTACAAAATCATTCACAAATTATAGAATGTTTTTACTTACAAAATCAAATATTTTAAGTGCTACAATTGATCTTACATTTCAGCTAAAATTTGAGCATCTCGGATTGGCTGTGTGCAGCCCTCTTCCTTCCCTAGAAGAATTCAGATAATCAGGCCTTGGACACAGAATCCAAAGAACATAGAATCTACCAGAAAAAAAATAAGCTAATTCATGTTCTGCCTGAAAAACAGTATAATAGGGCCTTGTATTCCTTTCAGTGGATCAGCATGTTCTCCTATTAAATCTTAATCAATTGAATACTGGTTCTATCATATAAAAGAGACTAAAAAATTACAATTCATAGTAGAGAGAGTAGACAGTTAATTTTTAAAACTGGAAAATAGTCCCTACATCCTTTTGAGAGATGTGGTACTGTACAATCCAATACTAGGCATTATATGCTTTTGCTTTAAAAAATGTAAACACCTTCCACCTCTACATGATGTGATTTGGTATGCTTCCTTGTCAGCTTTCAAAATAGATCTGCATAGTATGTACCACTGATTTACAGACATCTGGTCTGGGGTGTGGTAAACATGACGTCTAGCTTATTTTCTGGATGAATTATAACTGCAAGAGCAGGGATAATGCACTCACTGCTCTCATCCAAAAATACACACTAAACTTCTAATTCCTGCACTTTCCTAAAAAAAAAAAATAAAAAAATAAAAAAATTGCAGAAGAGTTTTTAGATTGCCATTATCCACATAGACTTTGGAAATGCTGGCAGAGGCAAAAGCCATCTGTCCAGAGACCTTGTGTTTCCACACAGCTGCTCTGAACATACTTCCTTTACTCATAATGAGAAGACATAAGAGATATTGTTGTAGATTCTAGGCTCCTTTGCCTTATAACAAAGGAATCACATAAAAGGACAGGGAAAAAATTTATCCCTCATCCCATTGCCAAGTAGCAAAAGCCTAGCTCTCTACCATTAATTGTCACTGGATGTTGGTATTTTGCTCACCTAAATGGATGCCCATTAGTGAGGGAAAGAATCAGGTTGAAAATTTGAGAGCCCTTTGCAGAAAACTCTCAGCTAGCAGCTCTTTGTGTTTTGGAACAATGACAGTTACACTTGTAGTGCTTTCACTGTCCCAGCCGTTACCAAGTAGCTGCATAAGAACATAGAGAAAAGCGCCCAGCTGACTCAGGAATTTTTCAGATCAAAGCCCATGTCTCAAACTGCGTGTGGGAAAAAAATGGACATTATTCATTGTGAAGTACTTTTGTTTTATGCTCTTGGAAAAAAAATAGGCTGCTCATTTCCCCACAGCATCACGTTCTTTTTCAAGACAACACAGTAAAAAATGCATCACATACCAGTATCTGATGTTAGAGTTAGGCACTGACATGCTACTCCAAAACAAGCACTCTTATCTTACTAAGCAGCAGAAACAGCAAAATCTGCATAAAACCTGCCATGTTTAGTTAAAAGCAGCAAGCAATATGCAGTTGTCCATAAATTTGAAATTTAATCACAGCTGGCAGCCACATATCTTTAAAATTCAGATTATTATTTGCAATGCCTTCCAATAGGTTTCCTCACCCTTGGACCACTGCTTCGGTCTAGAGAATTGAACTGCATCTGTTTCCCAGCTTGGTCCTGGTCAAAACCAGGTAATAGGTAAAATGATGAAGAGCAATATTATATAATGCCTTATGAAGAAAACATTAACCACCCACTTTCAGTGCTGGCTATCTTCCCTAATGAAAAATGGAAGAACTGTTTCAGCCACACATACTGCAGTTGTTACTAGAGTCTGAAAATAGTTCAGCACAATTAGCTGATGAAACTAGGAGAAAATGTAGAAAACTATTGATTAGACAGTTAGTGAAGCATGCATATATGTTGACATTGCATTCCAGTCAAAAAGTCAGGATAGCCCCTACCTCCCACTATGCCTCTTTCCTTTCAGGTCAATTCCTAGTATTGGAGGGTTTTTTCATCTTGAAGAGTTTAAGATGGGCAAACCATCCGCCAAATTTCAAATTCATAGAACTTCATAATGTTAACTTGTAAATGCTCACATCTTTCCAAAGCATTGGTATCTAATTAGATGTAGATCAGATTAGATTACTTCTAGATTACATTCCAAAGCATTAAATTCTCAAAGTTTAGACCAAGTGTAATGATCTACTTGTGTATTTTTATATTGGCTTGATTATCAGACTGCAATCATCTCAATGCACTACGGAAAAATTTCAAACCTTGATTGGCCATGAGCCCATGAGGGCACTCGCAGTCCTAACTGCTAATTCTTCCTGGCTTTCAGGTGCCATCTGCAGGTAAATATTTAGTCATATACAACATTCTTCCTTCCTGACACTTCTCTACTATGATTTCCCCAAGGACATAATATCACAGGATTGTCTCTCTTCAAATCAATCTTCACCCCACAATTTTGAGAACCTCTGCTTGGTCATTTTTGGTCTTCTGTATGGCCACTTAGATTAACAAGGCCTAAACTGAAAGTTGCCTCTCAAAAAATTTAAGTAGTTAGAAAACTTATTGAAGATTTATTGTCTACCTAAGGAAGATTATCTTTAATATTTTAAAGGCTTTCTCAGAAAGCAGTTAGCATCTGAGAGGAGATTCTGCAATGATGCACAGCAGTTTTCTTTTAGGACTCTCATCTCCTCTCATCTCCTCTTGTCTCCTCTCATCTGGTCTTCTCTGGTTTGGTCTAATCTGGTCTGGTTTCCTCTCCTCTCCATTCTTGCCTTCCATTCCATTAAAATTTTGAATTAGGGAGACTTCGATTCCTGATGGCCAACCTCTCCTTCAGAAGGTAAACGAATACAAACAAAACACCACAAAACAAAACAAATATTTGAGTTAGCTAAGTCATAATTTTCAATTCAGTGTTGACAAGCATAAAGATGCAAAATCATTTCAATTCCAACATACAGCATGGAATGTCTTTGCTTGTTTATAGCATATATAAATTTCGAAAAAGATCTATGTAAGTAAAAAGATCAATGCACAAGCCTTATCTTTCAGAGGTAATGCTGTGAAAAGGGTAGAAAGTCAATTACATGCCTCTACAGAAGATCAGTCTGTCCACCAGGGGACCATGATCTCCATGCAGTTTTAATCCCCGGAGGTATAAATCACAGGAGAAGATGCATTCTTTGAAGATGGTTGTCTTTTTTTTTTGTTCTGGCACACAAAAAGAAAAATAAGAATTCAGCCACCAGCAGCAGCAGTGACAAATATTCAGCATTCTAATATTTAATTCCTAAGCATTTATAATCTAAACCACTGGTTTTGCCAACTGTCTGTTTTAGCATGGTCCCAGTTTTCATATCTGACTTCCAATTTACGACAAACCACCAGAAAAACAAATAATATATTACTTCTGGCATTAAGGTCTTTGTCACAACAACAACAAAAATTGTTGTCTTTTGCTGTGTATAAACGTATTTTCTAAACATTTAAATGTTGAATGGGAAATTGTCTATGCTAATTCCTTTTTTTTTTCTCAGAAAACCTCAGTTTAATCTCTATCTTTGCAATCTTTTGATTTGGAGCAGCTCCCTGATAGCCCCTAAAGCAGTTAAAGCAAATGACCTGAGGACTTGTGGGGACCACTGCAGAAATACTCACCATGCAATACTCGCATGATTCTTCCAAAAGACTATTCTTACAAATGTTTTGCCAGTATGTTTAGATGAACCATAGTCGAATGATTCAGTCTATAATTACACATAAACTCCCACCTTGCTAAGATGCACACAGTAGTCATGATTCTTGAATCATTCTCACACCAGTCCACGTTTTCCTCATGTAATGATAGAAGTTCCACTGAAGTCATGCACATACCCATGGACTGAAGAGTGTCCTTAGGAGCTGGAGGGCAGCCCAAGTTGTGGGCTTCTAACTTTCACAGCATGCCTCCTATAAAGGAACCAGCGTGTCATGGTTAGGACTAAGTAATTCTATTCATACACACCTGCAACGCTGGTACATGCACCCTGTCGCTCGCTCTCGCACACACATTGCCTCTCTAAAAGAATTTCAGGATTGGTGAACTGCAAGAAATCAGACACAATTTTGAAATAGATACTAAATCAGAAAGAATTGTATCCACAAAAATGTTAATTCTATAAAATCACAAGTACAAAAGAGGTTTTCCCCTTCTAACCAATAGTAGCCTAAGCAACAAGGAAAGGAGGGGTCACCAGTGTCCCAGAAGACATTAGACAAAAAAGCAATGGCAACGGGGGCTTATAACTTATAAATTATTGTAAAACCAGATTACTACTAAGTAAGCTGGAGCTATCTTTGCAGCGGAAAAATAAATGAGAAAATGAACAAATGAATGTGTAAATGAATTAAACAAATGGAGACTTCACCAAAAACACAACCAAACTGCAAAAAGTTACATAAACTTATCTTCTCACACTTGGAACTGTATCTTGATATGAAAGTGGGTAGAGAGGAATTAGAGAACTGAACACAAGAAAGATGCAACAGACAATTCCTACTACAGCAACACACAGTCCTTCTGTACTCTGTGTGACTTTAAGTTAACCCAGAAATTAAACTTGCAGTGCTATTTTCAGCAGCACAACAGTTACAGTAGGTTAAACCTCATGTAAATTAAATTGGGCACTCATGTTTTAACTTGGAATAGACTTTGGCCATATTAGTTCCTGGTGAGATGTGACAGTCACTTCATTGTGCCTGAGTGAGCTAAATACTCTTCAGTATGGAAGTCAGGCCATTCTTCTGTCATAAGGATTTTTCTGGTTTTATGTCATGAAATAAAAGAAAACAAAAAAAGTCAACTTTTTTTCAGCAAATTTCCCCACTGTAATTTTATTAGAGGAGGGAATGATGTTTTCATTGATCTAGTTGTTTCTTAAGTTAACATAGACTCAAACACAAGTGTTTGAAACAGAAGTTCAGAGATGCTCATGTATGGCTTTTTATCTTAGCTAAAACTTTGATGAACTGTTTCAAAGCAAGAGTTAAGCTCCGGAGGAATCAATGCTGGAATGCTTTGGGATGCTGAAGGTCCCTCATTTCTTTAGCATGGAAATCTTTGTCGGGGAGCCAGAGGTCTGTGGATACAGGATGTTGGAAACCTAACAGTTGAACAGTACAAGGAAGATACAATGATCTTAGATTTTTCTTTCAGGGGGTGAGAAACAACATTCATCCAACACACAGCAAGCACTCTCATTTACACTGGTACGCACGTGGGGCCGTGCGCAGGGTAGCACAGCAGGAAGCAATCATGGCACAAGGTGAGATCCAGGAAACATCTTTTCCTATGACTTATGTCACTGTGTGTTCCAGTGGATGACACCACACTACTTCCAGTACTCCACCACAGCATCTCACAGTCATGAACCCATATGCCATACACTGGTTGTTGATTGGAGGCTCCATTGCTGACTCCATCTGGTGCATGGAGTTCCTTAATAGAAGACAATATGTCTGGCTGCCCTTCAGACATCTGGGCTAGGTGATCACACTGCACAAGAATCTGGTACTCAGTCTACAACCTCAAAAGTTCTGTCATTTAATCACCATCTAGTTTCAGATACATCTGGTCCCATATTTAATTTTATATTATTTCCATCTCAGCTTTTCTATTGTTTTATTCTTTCACTTCTTTCTTAAATCTTGAACACTAATTAGGTAAGTTACAAAACACAATTCTTCACAGTTATATGTTTCTCTGTTCATTACACGTTATGGTTAAAACTTAATCCAAATGAAGTCAGTCCCAAAATTTATATTGGTATCAGTGAGCTGGAGATATTTTGCATGTAAAGTCATGCCAAGAGAACAATAGTGTTTCACTATCAAGCGCTCAGGAAGTCAAATAATTAATAGTTTGACAAGCATAATTTAAGTTGTTTTAATATTGATCCCTTTGTGTATCAACTCTATCTTTGCCCTTTTACTGTGGCAGAGAATTTCAGTTGGCACAGCTCTTGGTACTCTTATTGCTAGTCTTCTGCCTCCCACTGCGCCTCCCTCACCTGCTTGGGCTCTTCATCATAGGACAACTCCCCCCCGCCTTCTGTCTCCTACTGTCTGTCCCCAGAGCTGCTGCTTCCCATAAGAGGACAAACTAGCTCCTGGAAGGGTCCCCTAACCAGCTTCTCAGTCTCAGACATGAAAAGCATGCACTGCCCTGAGACATGACCAAATCATTTGCTGTGAGTTCTGTGCCTCTTAGAGGGAAAGGAAATAGGGCACAGCTGAGACACATTCTAGAGCCTCTTGCTCTTCTACCAACCTTTCTTAGCCTCCCTGCTCACTCCAGCCCTGCTGAAGTTTGACATCACATGAAAGCTGTTCAAAATCTATAGGACCTCTGAACTACTCTTTACCCACTTGACTGCTCTCTTCTTGTCTTGTGGAGCTGACACCCTCTTCTGCACTCCCAGCACCAGGGCCACAGGGACCGGAAGGGAGGGTAGGTCATCTCCTCTTCTTCTCCCATGCTACTCATCATTACTGGTAGGTCATGGAGCAGTAATGCAACATTACATTGAATTTTTAGGGTGCTTTCCGGGTGGTGCCAGTTGTGGAGTGCTGCAAGGAAGATCAGGTTTCTGGGGATGTTACTGCCACAAGTTGTCTCTAAAAATGTGCAAACAGGTTTGAGGGCAGAGCCTGGATCATGCAACTGCACCTCTCCCATACAAATTAGGCCTCATGAGGTACATTTTGTGTGCTTTTAGGCAGGAGGTGGGCCCTAGTTCTCTCAGGCAGAAAATGTACAGTAGCAGAAATTAAGGAACAAGAGAAACTTGCAGGCAAATTTAGGTTCTTATGGGCTCTGATCAGACAGGATTTGTGTAGACTGTTCTACCGACATCTTTTGGCTTTGCAGGTTTCTGCCAAACACGTACAAACTGAGACCTTTCAGAAATATGATTAATCTAGGGTGCAATTGCACTGCCTTAGGCTGTACTGGCCAAAAATACTACTTCCTGTCCTATTCCAAGCCCTACTCAAAACTTAGGTATGCAAGACCTGGTCAGAAGAAAAGTTTGCCAAAATTCCTTTTAACTTAGCAGAAAAACATCTTTTCCTTTTGTCTCATTCTCAGAATTAGCTGAAACTTTAAAGAAAAGGGGGTGGAGCAGTGAAAGGGAAAATCCTGTGTGAATCAGACAGCCAGCAGGAAAATTTTCAGCACAGCATCTAAAGTTTGGCAAAACTACAGCAAAAAAAGGTTGGATCTTAACCTTCAAAGTATCATATAATTATACTCACTGGCACTGTTACCAACCCTGCTTAATTTGGCACATCAGTATCTTTCCATCAGTGTTAATTATAGAATTCCAAAATCATTATTTGTTCAAACAGATGCTACTTCTACAGAAAAAAAAGCCACATAAAGGTTTCTTTCTTTCTCCCACATAACCTCTCACTCTCCCATTATTACAAGAATATGTGATATGAGATGGGTAACACTCAGGCCTAGCTAAGATCTAAACAAGGCAATTCTGCACCCGCTATCCCCTGTTGGAATAGTCACTGTTGTTTTAAGAAAGCTATTCTTCCAAGAGAAAAAACAGCTTTATCTTTCCAGTATACTCAGAATTTCTGCTGCAATTCACTGATCAGTATCACTATTGTTTTCAGCAGTGGGGTTATGTTTAGAGGTCTGCTTTCATTGAATCATTTTCTTCTCATAAATCATTTAATCTCTTCCCAAGCTGCAATATCATACTTGGGCTGCACAACATAAAAATAGATGGGTGCTTTTGCAGCCAGCAAACCAGACATTTAGAGCTCTATATGATCTTTCATGAATGGTCTACAAATAAAATAATTTCATCATTTTTAAAATGTTGGTTTTCTCCTTTTAGACTCTCTGCTTTTAAATGCGCAAAGTTTAATATTGTTAGTCCCCCAAAATTAACTAAAATATAGGCAGATCCACAGATAACGTTGTGTGTAAGCAAAACTATCCCAGAAAATCATTTTAAGCAGCACATAGAAATAGAGTCTCTTAAAATATTTATGGGCCTCAGTAAGAAATAATCAAAATGCTAGGTAGACTACGTGTCTCCTTGCAGATAGGGTCTGAAATGTGTATTTACAAGGACTGCCTGGCTATTTCTTATGCCTTTATCCAGGCAGAATTTAGAGCTATCTCTCACTGAACATTTGAATTATACCAGAACAAGAAGCATCCACAATTTAATGAATTGTATGGTAACCTGTAAAAGACACAGTGCTAAAGACTAATTAGGAACTGTGCTCTCACACTTGGGTTAGCTTTACCAAAAACCTATGGCCTTGCAGTGAACACAGAGACACATTTTGATAACAAGCGCTGCAGAAGGAATGCAATTAGTGAAGTTAAACAAGGCTCAAAGCACACCTGCAGATCACAGAATCAGTAACTTTATTGTTTGCATTATTTTCAGTGGTATACAAAAGACAACGTAGAAAATTTTAAAATATTGCACTCCAGAACCTACATGTTGTCATTTCTTCCTCAGAAAACAATAAGCTATAAGGACCACTATCCTTGTCAAGAGACAGATACATCATACAGAAAATATCTTCTACTTCAGCAGAACAATTTAGATTTTTCATTAAAAGATCATCAGCATTAGAAGGTCTTTATTAAAATAAGAACAACAATACTTAGCTTCAAACAAAATTCAATCCCAGGAAGTGTGTCTTAAAATTATCTTACACAGTGGAAGCTCACTATTCTGACCATTTGAGACCTTTTTACCATTCAGACAATAGAAAGTTTCTGTTGCTGAAATGTGATTGTTATGAGCATAAGTCTATGTTCTTCAAACCCTAACCTATTTTTTTAACCAAATGTAAGAATTTTTACCTAAGATAAAATATAAACCAAAATAGCTTTAAAATTTATGTAGTAAATACACACAAGCATGGGGCTAGATCAGCAGCAGAGGCAACACTAAGCTAATGCTCAGATGAGATTCAGAATGTAATTTCCACAGTATATTCTAAAAAATGGTTAGAAAGATAACAAAATTATTTTCTCTCTTGCAGTTATGTAGTGTGGATAGGCATTAGGAATGAGAAAGAAGTAGTATAGTTAAAAGGTAAACAGAGCCCATATCTGTGTCTTTTAGCTTTCTCTGCACTGATCCCTCTGTGGTCCATAGCATTATTCATGAAAACAGGACATGACTTCTTTTGGTTTTGACCTGATACTGAAGTCTAATACTGGAGCTCTGTACTTCCTGTAGCCATCTCTCCATTTTGAACTCCCTTTGCAGAAGTTTTAATTAGCTGTTAGACTGAGTGTTTCAGCATCCATCAGTTATACTGGTCACAATAATGTTTGTGCTATGTATGCACTGGTCACCATACTTAATGGTTTTCTTTTTCATAAAACATAAACTCAATCATTTCCTTTTTTAAAACAAGTAAGATGCAGCATTGGCTCACCTGTAGCCCTTATTTTTTTACCACAGTTTCAATGCTTTCAGGATTTAGAAATAAATACATCAGTTGCTTCCTGACTAAAACATAATTAAATGTGAACCTATCAAGACTGCTTTTGTGCGGCATTAAAAACAATGTAATAAAGACCTGGAGTTTACACAGCCAGAATTCAGAAATCTTGCAGCTAGACCTTAGTTGAAATATTAAATGACAGTAAGGTATATTACTAGAGATTTTTTAAATGTTTATGCATTCCAAAAGCAGGATAAATCATTCAGATCTGTCAGTACTGAAATGTGTGCATGTGTTTTCTCTTGTCCTTTCAAGGGTGTGTTTAGAAATTTATACATGTGTATTTGTATGTTTGTGTCCTCAAACAAAACTGAAGATGTAAGCAAAATACTTTTAACAGCTATATCTAAAAGCCCAGGACAATCAAGCGCACCAGAAAATCCTCAAGGGACTGAACAGGTGAGATCCCAGGATTCCAGGTAGAGATGGTAGATCAGACTCTATGTTTGCTAACACTTTTATTCCACTGAGTCACAAATGACTGTGTTAGGATTTTTTCAAATGGGCAAAGAAAGCAACATGGTGCCTCATTACCAATTCTGATACAGAATCAGAAACCTGATTCTGTTCTCATTTGAAGACAAAAGCCATTTGGGGGTAAATCATGCTTAACTCTACTGAACTCAATAGATTTAAACCAGTGTAAAACTGGGGTGAGGGAGAAGACTTCCATCTCTCAACTGCATGGGAGAACCATTTCCATGATCTATTCCATAAATTTGTAGGAAGCCTACATAAAATTTTCCATTTAGGCAATTTCCTGTAGCATAGCTAATTACTGTCATCTAACTAAGGGGAAACATGTAATTGCAATATGACTCACTAAAACATTAAAGTACTCAAAAGAAGATATAGTTTGCATAAACAATCTCAGCAGCAAATTAATCTTTGAACAATACTGTTCTCTAACTCTTTATTTCAATATTTTGCAAAGAGATATTTAAAACCAGCAAAACTGCTTTACAGTTAAGGTTCAAGATCAGGAGGATGTGTGATGACTTTTTTTCTTAATGTTGCTGCAAATTTGCCACAGTAGGCACAAGATTATAAGCACAAGGTTTTCTACAATAATGCCTCCTGGATACTTTAATGCCTGTTTCAAGGAAGGCTGAGATCATAGAATCAGAGAATCACAGAATCATAGAATGGTTTGGGTTGGAAGGGACCTCAAAGATCATCTAGTTCCAACCCCCCTGCCATGGCAGGGACATCTCCCACTAGACCAGGTTGCTCAAGGCCCCATTCCCTGGCCTTGAACATATCCAGGGATGGAGTATCCACAACCCTCCCCAGGCAACCTGTTTCAGTGTCACACCACCACCAGAGTGAAGAATTTCCTTCTAATTTTCAATCTAAATCTACCCTCTTCCAGTTTGAACCCATCACCCCTTGTCCTACAGGCACTTTGTAAAAAGTCCCTCCCCAGCCTTCCTGTAGGTCCCCTTCAGATACTGGAAGGCTGCAATTAAGATGTGTTCTTAATTTTGATAGGGTTGAGAAGATCCCACCTTTTTGGGACCCAGACACCAGGCATTTCTTCTATGCTGTTCATGGGATGACTTGGTGAGCATTCTTGACAACAACCGCCAAGTCAACAGAAGGTTAAAGATACAAGTGGGTTGAACACACTCTTAGGATGTGGGAGGGACACCTTTCTGTACTTTTTCTCCATATCATAAAGAGAACTTCAGTGCATAGCTCCAGGATGAAGTTCTTCTCTGTGTAGGTTAAAAGTGTAGAAGAGCATCACTCTAAAGCCTGTTGATGGGTGTTCAGTCTTTCTTAAAGGTTAATTAACTTCTTTCAGCTGAAATTCCCTTCAGATCAGCACATGGACTTTTCTAGATTCAGTTGTGGCACTCTCAGCTATTCCAGCCATATCCAGTCTTTCGGTAAAAGACGTCATCTTCCCCTGCAAGCCTTGCCTACCTTACATGCCTAGGTGTCCTGACTGTGTTAGTACTACTGTTGTGGTGGGGCATGTGGGGAGCACCAGAGCACAAGAATTCAGAGCTTATTAGGTGGCAAAGCACTTTAAAAGTTTGGTGATAGTCAGATAGATACAGTCAGAATATTACTGAAGTCCACAGACCAAAATTCCCTTCAGTACTGGAAGGGAATATATTTGTCCTTTAGAGCTGTTGGATTCATTTTGATGCAGTGCACAGACTTTGTGAATTAAAAGTGTTAACACAGCTCTGTCACAATATGAAATTCAATAGTTGCATTAATCTGTCAGTTCTGGTACTGAAGCCTGCTTACTGTCAACTACCATTAAAAATCTTTTGTTCTCTTTATCAAAGGCACAGACAGTGAAGGGGGGAAATGAAAGCACTAGCAACTGAAAGTATTAAGCATTAATTATATGCTTCCTTTTTAGTTGCCTTTTAGAGGGCAGCAGTTGTCCTATTCAAGGGGCAAAAAGGAAAAGTTAGAGGGACTGCAACTGCAGCTGCTGCTATTGCTATTGAAATCTCATTTTGTTTTCTGAAGATAAACCAAAACAAGCACGTACAAAACAGGAGTGAAAAGCTAAGATAACCTGCAGCTTTTCATTCTCGTATTGTATTGGTTTTTGGTGCTGGAGCACCTGGTTTTATGAACCTTCCTTCAATATTAAGATTGCTGCTTTGATAGCAGTTTCTGTCTGCAGCCTCTTCCTGATAGTTGAAGACAAATGCTGCTTTCTGACTCTACTTTCTGAACTGCTCATGTGAGTATGGGTCCTCATCTTCTAGATGAGGACCAGAAGCATCCAGCTTTGCCTCATGCTTTGTACTAAAGCACTAACCAGAAGCTGTCACTGTTGTCCTCCTCTGCCTTCTCCTATCAGTGTCCAAAAGGACACAAGCAACTCAGACAAAGCCAGGTAAAGATAAAACTCTAAAAGAGTTTCAGTTAGTAGAAAACCATCCTACATGTTCTTGAGTTAAAGGGCAGTCTGCCAATGCAAGTGGCCAAACAGACATAGAGCTTTTGTCTTAAGCAGGGGGCTAAAAATACATTTGTAAACTCCTTGGATTGGTATCCAAACAGACCCAGCAAAGGAAGGAACTTCCAAAACTGTGCTGCATTTGGCCAAGGAAGGGATGCAGCTTTACTTCCTTATACCACCCCAAGAAGCTGTGCTGGGACAACCGGACTGCATCCTTTCCAACATGGCAGATACTTTTATAGCGTAATTGTTGGAGCAAAAGAGGAACGAATCTTGAGGTCTTGCTTTAATATAATGTGGCCGGAGGCTTCCATTTTTCTGTGTTCAGTGACATGCCAGATACATAACTTACAGTTGTGGCTAAGAAGACTACAGTGCTCTGCTCTCCAACTTTGCTCTGCTGTATCTACTCCGGCATACATCAGGCTGAGTCTGGGCTATTGTAGCACATCCTTGGGATGTACCTTGGACATCACTTGATGCTAATTCTCTCTAACTAGTACTTGGTTATTCACGTAGTCCTTGTATTCTTGTCTAATATTTAGATCTGTATTGTTTCAAAGGCATAACTTGACCTCTGTAGGCTGACATTCAGTGGAAAAATAAGATTTGAATATGAATTTAATACTACAGAGTTTAAAATATTTGTAAAGTATAATTCCAGTAGCCCAATATACTGACACATACCTCTTTTTTTTTTTTCCATTAAAAGAGAGTTTTTTGTACTGAAAACTCTTTCCTTCTAAACCCACGCAGATTTGTTCATTATGAACTTGCAATTATGCTTTGTTCTCTAGAATAAACCATGCTATGGTTGCCACCCAGGCACAAGCCATCATCAAAAGAAAAGCGGAGACCCAGACAGAAGTCCCATGCAAACATGTGAGTGCCCAGGTCTCCAGCTGCAGAGAATGCCAGAGCCTGGCACTTTTAATGGAGGGTGACCAAGACAACACCTGTGTTTGACGTCAGCAGGTGCATGATCTGCTCAGCCTGGTGGCTGAGTTGAAGGAGGAAGTTGAAAGATTGAGGTCTATATGAGAGTGTGAGAGAGAGATAGACTGGTGGTGCCAGGCACTACTACCCCTGGAGCAAAGGCAGCAGGTGGAGGCTCCACAAGAAGCAGAGGAACCCCTAACCTCTTGTCACCAGGTAAAAGGAGGGGACCTAAGAGATGGGAGGGAATGGAAGCAGGTTCCTTCTTAGAGAGGCAGGCGAGTCCCCTTCCCCACCTCCTGACCTCCCTCACCTTCCCAGTTGCCCTTACACAACAGGTTTACAGCTCTGGAAGTTGAGGGCCAGGTCAATCAGGATGGAGAGGAAGGTCCACCTGGTGAATCGCACAGGGCGAATCAGTCACCCCCACAACTTAGGACTAGTTCAATAAAGAAAAAAAGGAGGGTACTAGTAGTAGGTGATTCCCTTCTGAGGGGAACTGAGGGCCCTATATGCAGACCGGATCCATCTCACAGGGAAGTCTGCTGCCTCCCTGGAGCCCAGGTTAGGGATGTTGTAAAGAAACTCCCAGGTCTGGGAAAGCCTTTGGATTATTACCCACTTCTGGTAATGCAGATTGGCAATGATGAGGTTGAGGAGAGATGACCAAAGGCAATTAAAAGGTACTTCAGGGCACTGGGGTGGATG
>VZZY01004156.1:5609-124395 GCA_013400335.1 Eurystomus gularis
CCCCGGCCGCCCCGCTGCGCTTCGCGCCCGCCCGAGAGTCGCTGGGAAAGCGCCGGCGGAGCGGCCGGCCCCTCTGCTGCTCGGGCCGCCCCATCGAGGAGCCTTGTCCGGGCAGCTCGGCCTCAGGTTTCCATTTGGAAAACTGAAATAGTCCGGACAGTTGTTTTCCAGCCCGCAGAAAAGAAATTAAAAACCGCTGGCAGATAAGCGGTGCGTAGTACCGCTGAGCGCAGCGCTGGTGCAACAGGGAGGCATAAGCTCAACTCTGCACCTTGCGGCTGCAGGGAGCTGCGGGGAGGCTCTGGAAACGGGTTATTGATAAACTTCGATGACAAGGAGCCGCATCGCCTGCTTCGAGCAGCGTTAGCCTTTGTGCAGCGAGGATCCTGACACTGATCTCGGCGATAACCCAGCTAGAGAGCGTGCGATCCGGGCTGTTTCCGTTAAGCGTGTTGATGTTACAGTAAACGTGACATGTGGGTGTTGATTGAAGGGACATAATTTTCAGGCCTGCTTTGGGCCAACACCCTGAAGAGCGAGTCGCTTCTTTGTGCGCAGTCCCTAACTAGGCTGAGCTCTTTCTGGACGTACCTTCAAGACGGCAGCAGCAGAGTGCGGAGAATGGCACGGCCAGCGCGCTGCAGCACGCTTACAGGCAGCTTCCTCTGCCAGGGTGCCAGCAGCCATGCTCCCATGGTGGACCCTGGGCAGCCCCGACTTGTCCCAGAGATGGCTGGCCCCTGGGTAGCCCGTGCTTTGTCCCCCGAGGTTGGCATAAGGGTGAGCGATGGCTGTGGTGGGGTATCAGGGCGGACAGGGCACCCAGCAGCACCTCTGTGCTGAGGTGCTTTTACCACTCCATTATTAATTTGTTCAGAAACCAGCTGTGGAAGGGAGGTTTCACATGCAACACTTCAGCCTGACACCAAACTGATCGCTCCCTTTTTCTGCCTCTTTTTGATACTGTGAGATGGGAAAAATAGGGAAGAGAATAGGTTGGCAACTTTTAGATCCCTTCTTACCTTGTTTCTGCAGTGCAGTAAAAAGGCAAGAAAAAGAATTACTGCTGCCTGCACTCAGCTTCACCCAAACTGTGAACAAGCATGCATGGTTCGGTCCTTTGCGGCCTTGGAAATGATTTTTAGTAACACAGTCTTTTTCACTATTAATGAGTGCAATTTTGAGACATCTGACAGGCAGAAAGTAGTTAACATGTGCATTCGCTTTAATACTGGGCACGAGAGTGTTGTTTGCATGGGGCACATATGCTCTAATGATGTCACCACGCTGAAGTAGGAGCACTGGTGGTTTTGTGACAGTGCCTTTATGGAAGTAAGGAGTTTGTCCACTGTATTTTGGTGTGGTAGGGAGCCAGAGAGCTTGGAGATGCTGCTTAGAGTCCAGCCAGCAAGTGTTATACTTTTCAAAGTAACACAAATGATTTAGATTGTCCAGTTGCATTAATTTCATGAAGCCATCAGATAACAGCAGTGTCACTCAAGTCCCCGTAGATCACCCATCTCTGACTTGCTGTGCTCCATAGGCAGGCAATGCCAAGGCAGTCCTCTTTGGAGGAATCTCTGGGTGCAGGTAAAATGCCAGGCACACCTTAACACGCCTGGAAGAACCAGGGCATGAGTCCTGGCTGGAAATAGCTTGTTTGCATTTTTTTTCTTTTTCCCACATAGGGGAGATGAGATATTTTCCATTCTCCTTTTTTGTGTGGCTTGATTTCTCCATTTAAAAAAAAAAAAAAGAAGAAAAATTTAAATAAATACTTGTGAGGAAACATCCTCCTCCCCAAACCCAGCTACCAACAAACAGCAATAAAACCACAGAATTAAATTCAAATAATGTGAAGCGACTCATTTGAAACCCACAGATACAAGTGGAGTCAGAACTTTAGATTGAGACTGGCCTAAACTGCTCCATTGATATTAAAGGACTCCTTAAACAGCCTAAGATCTTGGCTGTTGTATTATCCAGGCATGACCTGATGCGTTATGGGCTGGACTTGCAGGCTTTTTTCTCTTTTCCTTTGTGGGTTTTAAATCTCTCCTGTAATGTTACTTGAATGTAGGTTTTTAATGGCTTAATTGAGTTGTCAATAGGAAGCCTTCTTTTTTTTTATTCTGAGTAAAAAAAAAAAAAAAAAGGCAAATTGACATGCATAAATGCATTTGAAGATCTATTCAATATTTTATTTTTCTTTCTTTTATGTCTGTTTTACATGTCCTGAATAAGGGGATGTAATACAGCTTCTGTGGTGTTGCCTATAAGGCTGCTCTCATGCTTGATGGTTTATTAAGCTCAAATCAGAAATAGAGTCGAGTAAAAAAATCTTTTGATAGTTTGAGACCCAGTTACTACTGATCACGAGGGCCTGACGTACCAAGAAAACGAAAAGCTGATTTTTGGTATTGTGACGACTGCCAAAATATGAAAGAATACCAGATGTTATTTTAAAAAAGTACCATTGCAGACTCCTTGGAAAGAGAGAGTGAGCGAGTGTAAGTGAATAGGCGTATGTGGATTTAGCTAATATTCAAGTGAAGTGCAGAAATGAAAAGAAAGAAAGAATTTGCAGCAGTTTAGCTGTTCATACCTCCTTCATGTTTCCACAGATGCCTGGTCAGGACCCTTATCAAATGCGGCAGTTTTGCTACATTTTCTGAAGGGCACAATTCAAAGTGCAGACCAAAAAAAAAAAGTACTCACATCAAAAAGATAATAAAGTTGATATTTGTGCTTTTCTTTTTATTTGTTATATATGTATATATATATAAAAATATGCCAAGATTCAGCCTTTGACATTTAAGAGACAGTCTTTAATCTGAAGGCTTTACAGGAATATTGGGTGAAACTAGTAACAAGCATTTTCCTCCTCTGCCACCTTTTTTTCTTATGACCCTTGGTTCAATTCCTAGTTTTGTGTTGTCTTTTCCAGCTCTTTGTCCCATCTCCTGTGGCTGTGTCTGTATGCTCATGTGTGTCTCTCTGTATGTTTTTTGTTTTTAATATTTTGACACGCTGCTCCCCCTTAATAGGAATTCTTCCTAGAAATAGCGTGCACATTTCTAAAGGACCTTTTTAACAGTTCTTTTCTTTTGGTTCTAAAATGATGTATATGTGATTGGTAATTAAAGGTGCAAGCTCTCTTCAATATAAACAATATTGCTCAATGTTAGATCGTTAAAGGGAACCGCAGCACTAAATAATTACCTTTTGCATCGTGACATACTGTTCGCAGGCACCCGTTCCCTTCCCAGCAGTCTCTGTTCAGTGCAGGGTTATGGTTACATTTTCACTAAGGCAAAGAGGCATCTTTTAATGATACAAATTGGTGAATTAATTACATAGTATTGTCTTCAAACTCCTTTTAAACTTAGATTAAGGGAAAAAGGTAATTAATGGTTTTCAGAATGAATATTGTGCTTTGTATTTTGTAAGCTTGGTGCGAGTTGGTAAACTGAAGCCTTCCTGTGCCTGTTGTGGGCTCCGGCAGGATGGTCTGTGCTCAAGCACTTCTCTGGGGTCGCAGTCCTTTTCCTACTGCCGCTGCTGCTCTCTGCTTTGCTGTTAGCGAGCTCTGATGCAACTTGTAATACAGCTGGTAGATACACTGATCAATTATTTATTCTGGAAGGCAAAAATGGGGGCAATTCTTTTTCTAAACTGCGTTTTTCAAGGCTCAACCATTTTTGTTGCTAGGTAATACATTTCAATTTCTACCTCTTGTCGCTTTCGTATTGGGGTTTTTCTTCACTTTGCTGAGGAGTGGGACAAACCCTTTGTTTTCGGCCGGGAGGAGAATCCAGATCTGGAGTGTAACATCTGTTTATTTAAGTCTTACTTCTTTGAAATATTTGTGTGACTTGTTTTCTCCAGAAAATCTATAAGCAAACTGCTTGGGCCAGCAGAGAACATTTTTCCTCCTATTCCTTTAATCCTGATTCGATTAGAGGTCTCACTCACTGATTTAAATACTGTTAGTTCCTCTGTGTTGTTCAGCCCAAATCCTATGGTCTTTGCAGAGGCAAAACAGCCTTAGGCAAAAGTCTGTGGAAATTTTGCCTGAGTAAAGACCAAAGTTTGTATGATTTGGCAGTTACACGGCAGAACAAGAGAAAATAAACCAAAACCCGCGTTTTGCCCCAGAAATGGATTGTAATCCCTAATTATTTTATAATGTAAAAATTATCTTCTAAGTACTCATTAAAAATACACTGTGTTTTATTAATTGTGAAATGAGAAGTTACTTATTTCTTAGAAACTAATGCAGGACACTCAGAAATGCTTTCCCAGGCTTTGGGGGTAACGGTATGAAATCCACCAGGTCTGTGGGCAAGATTTAAACAAAAACCTTTTATTAACCTATATAGCAACTGCAGGGTTATTTGACATCAGGAAAATAGAGTGGAAGATTTCAGGCTTAGCCAATATTCCAGTATGTTAAATAAGTGCCTCATTCTCTTTCCCACTGTACAAAGTTTTGAAAACCCTCTACTTCTCATAAGACCTTATCCTGCTTACTGTACTCTTGCAAGTAGTTTGCTGTCATTTGTGCTAATAGGTGGTCATGTAACTGGGTATCTTTATAATGGGACAAGGTGGTACTGATTTTGTATACCACAGGGAGCCTGATCCTGCTTGTTTGGAGTGCACAGGCTTTCCCGCTCTCTCTGAAGTAGGAGGAGAGGTTCGGGTGCATAAGCTTTGCTGGATGGGGCCTTGGCCAGATGGCTGGGAGACATGGTGGGAATGAGAAGGTGGGATAAAAAGAGAGGAACTATTTCAGAAAGTGACTTGGGGCTCGAACATTTACAAAATGGCTCTTTGCTGATATCCTTGCAGCGCTGGCAGCAGTGGGAAGGAGCTGTCAGGAAAGCTATGCCAGGTCAGCCTTTCCATTTTGTTTCAGGCAGTGTCGGTTGCAAAATATATTTAAATCATTCTGGGAGAGCAGAAAAGCTGAAAAATAAAAGAAAGATCTAATCAAGCTTGGCTTCTTTGGGGGAGTAGGGGAGGCTGGGCCCCTTGTGATGCATCCTTCAGAGTCTGTGAACATTCAAAGCAATCTCTTTCTCTTCTCCCCTCATCCCTTTCCTCCCTCTTTCTCCTTGTCCATGTAAAGCAGAGGCTGACCATGTGGAACCGGCACTCGCCGACGAGGATGAGAGCCTGGCAATAGGAGAGCCAGGTGGCATCAGCATCGCCGCAGGTGGGACAGACCCCGACTTGTTAACCTGTGGACAGTGTCAGATGAACTTCCCGCTGGGAGACATCTTGGTTTTTATAGAGCACAAGAGAAAACAGTGCAATGGCACTGGTGGTGCCTGCTATGAAAAGAGCATGGATAAGAGCAGCCCTCCCCCCTCCTCACGCGCCGAGCTCAGGAAAGTGTCAGAGCCAGTGGAAATCGGGATCCAAGTCACACCCGATGAAGAAGACCGTCTTCTCACGCCTACAAAAGGAATTTGCCCCAAGCAGGAGAACATTGCAGGTACAGCATGTTTTACACTCAATCAATTGCCTGGGTAATCTTTTAACGAGAGCCCTCTAGAAAGTGCCATGAAACAAGCTTCAGTAACTCGTCTTCATAGGAGTCATCAGTCTGGAGGATCCTTACAGCTATTCAGGGCTCTGCAGGGCTGTCCACTCCATGTTTAATTCAGTGTAGCTATCTGCGTGGGGCCAGCTCATGGAGAGAGGGGCTTCTCATTCCCCTGGGAGAGCCAAAGGACAGCCTCTACACGTAGGAAGAAGGAGAAAGCTGGGCTCAGAAACCATTCTGGAATGTCCTTAAGCTGATAGCAGTGGTGGTGGGATAGGAGACTTTAGTGAGGTGCTCAGTTCAGTCCAGTTCAGATACCCTTTGTCACATGCAGACCCACTGGGAAGGATCAAATCCCAGCCCCACTGAAGTCAGTGGAAAAATCCTCTTCCCACTGACTGCAGTGGGAAGAAGATCTGATTGCAAGGGCTAAAGCAGGTGTCCATTAAGTCCTTGCTTATTCCTTCTGCTGGAGTAGGCGTCAGCTTCCTGGTCTTCTTTGCTGCCTGTGCCACCTGTCCTGGGTCTCTGCAGATGGCTGGAGTTGGGTGGGTGACACCTCCATTCACATGCATGTCCCAAATAGGCCTTTTGAATGAGGAGACAAGAGCACGGGCTAGCCCAGGAGATCAAATTGCAGGCATTTCTTTTTCTAAACCTCTCATACGTGGCGCAGCTAACATTTACTCAGCAGATCTCCCTGGCACAGAGGTGGGCAGGTGGGTGATGGTATCCACCTGGGCGAGCTGCTGTGCAGCAGCTCCTGCAGAGCACCCGGCATGGGGCCACTTCCGTCGTGCAGGGCATTCCTCCCCTCTGCAGTGGTGTGTTCCTCTGCAGCGGTGAAAGGATGGCTCGGCTCCCTGCTAGTGAGTGGGGGTTTTGTGTTACACAGCAGGATCTCCCCTCAAACGGGCCTTTTTTGTTCAAATCGACTGTATCCCATGCAGAAGATCAATGGCAATTTGTCTTTGCTGCCACTACAGCAATTTCTCTAGGAGTTGTCCTATGGGAGTAGATCTGACAGTCCAGGATCCTGCCTGTAGTAGAGATATTCCCATGAGGGGATCCACAGAAGACTTGTGAGAGGCTCCTGTCTTTACAGCTGTAGCTTAAGAGATTCATGCTTTTAGCATTGGAGGTCTCTGAGTCAGTCCCCGGCATCTGATGGCCTTGGCCATCATATAAAAGAGGACGTGGACTTTGAACTGCTGCAGTCTTTAGATCTCCAGACAGTCTGCCTCTTAGGAGAGGACATATGCCACCCATTGACTACCTTGTGGTCTTCTAGGAATCTTTTTTAGGTGCAGTCACCATCTTGGCATGGGGCAGCTGATAGCTTTGCAGGCATCAGCAGTGGCAGCCTGTAAGCAACTCTAATATGGGACCTGATCCTGTTCATCCCTCATCCTTTTTCATCTTTCCCCATCCTTTTTCAGCTTTCCTCATGCTTTTGCAGTTGTGAATGCATTTCTTGGCGGAGATGACTGACTCATGGTGCAGCAGCTTTGAGGGCTAAATTCGCTTCCCATGTGATGGGAGCAGAAGAGAAGTATTCAGGACCTTCTCTGCTAGTTGCTGAAGGCCTCTTGAATGGTGCTGAGCACTCTCAATAGTTGTTGATCTCTGTGTAAGGTGATGGTGCTCAGCCCCTTGCAGAGAATGCCCAGTGCTTAGTAAGGTTGGTCCAGGAGACCTATGCTGTAGTTGCAGTCTAGATCTCATCTCTTACTAATCTGTGCCCAAATTCAGTCCATAGTGAAATACCTCAATGGCTATAGCCAGCGCAGAGGGTGCTGTCCCATCCCGGCTTCTGGGGGTCAGCATCAATATAACGAATGCTTTTACCATATAGAAGATCTGCTGGGGGAGGTGGTGAAGGGGATATTCACATGTGGAAAAGGCATAAAAAGAAATTTAAAAGCCAATCTGGAGCACCTAATCTCTTTCAGACTAAACTGAGTATCAAATGAAAATATGTAGGAAAGATTTTGAATTGAGAAAAATAAAAGGGTTTATAATTTGATTGGCATTTTCTCAGCAGTGCACGGAGATAGGGACATCCACTAAATAGTGCAGTAATAATGCTTTCTCAATTAGGAGCCCAGCTCCAAGATAAAAAGGTGCAGTGTCCTTCCATGTTTTTTTTAATAGCAGCGGATAGTTTTCAATAGTAGGATAAAAGCCTCACATTACAGCCATGGAGGGTAGCCATGAAAAACCCACAGAAGTCATTCACTGGAAAGGCTTTAGTGGGATATACCAAACCCCTTATTTATATTTCAATAGAAAGGCTTTCTGCATTAGCCAAGAAAATCAGAATCTGCATTTAACATTAAAGGTATTTCCCAGTGAGCGGCTGTAGAGCATTGTTGTTAGATTTGTTAAAAAAAGAGACTAAATACGATTTCATAAAAGGGAAACTTAATCTCTAAGGCAGCTTTCTCCCACCCCACCACCCCCTCCCTTTATTTTTTTTATTTTTTTGGTAATAATGCAACAGCCTACAGTATTTTTACTTTATATGTGACGAAAGATATTCTTAGCCTTTCTGTACTGCGACAGGAAGAATGAATTTCTTTATTCCACCAAGAAATATGTAAAATAATCCCTTAGAAGTATGGGGAGATATGTTTGTTCAAAGCATTTAAAATGTTATTTTAATCAAAGGCACAAAACACTCTACATGCTGTGTCAGCTAAAGGAGACCATTACATTTTAACAGCAAATCATGCTCTTTTTCCCCCTCCTAGCCAGCCCCCCTCTTTGAAACTAACTTTTTTTTTTATTAAATAAAAAGGCAAAAAAGATTAAAGAATAAAAAAACTTCAGTAGCTCAAATGTATAAAGTAATTTAATATGGTGGAAGCATTAATTATTTTAGCTTAATTGAATTCTGAGGACTGCAGTAGTTGCATTTTTGTAGACAAGCTCTGTTTATTATTTCTTTGTGTAGATTAACAGTAAAGGAAACATAGATAACTTTCAGTTATTTATTGTAAAATAAATGTGTCAATTCATGTGTAAAGCAAGCTGTTCAAAGATAATTGAGTCTTTATATTTGAAGAGGGAAACCAGAAATCACCCACTCGCCGCTCTGGCTCCCTGAAATATGCTGCCACCGCTGCTGCCCTCAAATAGGTTTCAGCTCCTCTCCTTGATCTTGTGTTATTTTTGTAGATCTTCCTATTTGGTCAAAATGATTTTTGCGGCCTTTTGCAGTGTGACTAAGCCGCCAAATCTTACAGCTTCCCATGGCTGAATGTAGCGAGGGTATGTCAAGCGGTGAGCTTGGCTCTGCCATTGCCCTTCTCTTCCCTCGGCATGAGGATGTTAGGATTCAGCAAGATCCCGAGCATCCACCGTAGCACAGCATGCTCTGGAGTCTTGAGGTCTTTCCTTCTCTCTTTCTTTTTGCCTTTTTTCCTTTCTTTCTTGGTCACTCTGCTTTCTCTGGTCACTGGATGTCTCTTGACCACTGCTTTGAGGGAAGCAGGTAGAGCTCAGGAGCCTGCAAGAATTTCCATGCACGCAAGGCAGATTCCCAACTAAGGCTTCTGGATTTCAGTAGAGACAAAGGCGACTTTGTCTCCGCAATCAGCTTTTAAAGACCTTCTGATAATGAAGGCTCTCATCTTTCCTTGACTGGTAACTTGCAAATCCACACTTTTCCAGGTGCTTTCCCTTAGTTACCACCATCTGTAAGATGGGTGGTCGTGTGTTAGCTGGCACTAGGAGGACGTGACTTGCTTATGAGCAGTTTGTCCTGTAAAGGTTTTTTTTTCAAATTGACTGACCTGTTTGAAAATCAGTTCTACCTCTCCTACAGAGGGTGTGATAGTATCGAACAGATGTACCAGATTGTTGCACAGCAAAACATAGCCAGGCCAATGAGTTGGCTAGGAGTTATCAGTCACTACTTCTTTCACTTCACCGCTGCAGATATTTTGGAAAAAATTAGATGACTCTTGTATTTTATACCTCTTTTTATCTTTCATATTTATCAGATCTTGGGCATAACCAGGTGATCTGTCCTGGCTGAAGAGGGCCTTGGGGAGGAGGTGGTACCCACTGTCAGTTGACTGATAGTATCTCCTGTCCTCCTTAAGGCCCTGTGCAGCTTGTGGGCTGCCAGGCTGTTCTTCAGCATGGCTCTCTGAAATGATGCAGATTAAATAAGAAATCCCAGTTGACTGTTTTCTGCATGGTTTCAGAGAACCCTGGCAGAGGAGTGAGCCTCAGTGGGGCAGGCACCACCTGGGCCAGATCGTCTGCAGCTTCACTGCCTGGTCTGCATGCTCTGGGCAGTGTACCCTCCTGGACAGAGAACCACACCAGCAGCAGAGGTTCAGTAGACAGTGTAGTTAATTTCTGCAAAGACACTGCTAGGAAGGAGGAGGAAGTTGATTGGAATTCCTCATTCATCCCGTCCCGGACGCCAGTGTTGGCCTCCATACATTATGTACTTGAACTAGATGTGCATCGTGAAAAAAGGCTCCCTGTCAGAGGTAGGATTTAACCACAACCCCTGCTCCATGAATGTTCATTTCAGGCTTTTGAATGGTAAAACTGCCAGTGAGAGAAACTAAATAACTCGCATGTGCTGGAAGCTAGAGATAAACACCACCGCAGGTTGCCATGAAATAGGCTATTTGATATATTTAGAATTGTTATTTTTCTCCAAATTAAGATTAGTTAAATCCATGTGTGTTGTGTGAGTGATTGTTAACTCAATGGCATGGATTATCCTTTTTTCAAATCATGACAGCTAATTATTATTGCTGTCTACCCTGAGACATTCACTTACAATGTACCATTATGGACCTGCGCACCCATATTAACTGTAGGACTCAGACAGCCATCGTGATGCCTTTACACGTGAGAGGAGGAAAACGCGAGCTGAAACAACCCGAGGCCAGTGGTGGCTATGTCAGGAAGGTTGGAAGATATGTCCTGAGCATCATGGAGCTAGCATGGGACATGGGGGCCATCCCCTTCCAAGAACCCCATGGCACTGGGTCCTGCTGCCAGCAGCTCCCCAAGGCAGTGGGTCTTGCAGGAGTGACTTGTTAAAGCCAGTCTGGGAAAAACACTAGGTGTAGAAGGAGTTTCCAGAAGTATGTGGTAACAGTGCCTGAGAAACTCGGGTTGTAGCTGCAATCTTTTTCTTGGGGCTTTTCCAGGCTTGTTTCTTCCCTCATGTCTCCTGTGCTTTCCCTGAGCACAGAGCAGATACCTGGCCTCCTCCTCCTCTGCTGCTTCACCAGATATTTAGCAACATGTTTTGCTAATTGGTGCTGCTGAGCAGTATGGGGAGGGGGGACACATAGAAGGTGTCAACTGCCACTCCTCTGAGAACAGGGTTAATGAGCAAGCCTCCTGCCCCTGGAGATCTCAGCTGAGGTCCTGACTTGGGTCACTGGGGGAAAAATGAGCATAGTGATCTCACCCAGAGCCCCAGTTGTGCCCAGGACAGGAGGCAAGACAGGGGAGCCTGGCTTTCCTCTGGGGACAGGGCACCCCCAGCCCATGGAAAGGGCTCAAGGTGGCAGCTGCCCTTCCCTGGCATGCTGCGGCTTCAAGCGTGACAAGGGGCTGCTGAAACATTGATGGCTTGAAGTTTTGAGGCTACCAGTGAGGCCAGATGGAGGCTCTCCAGGTGATGTGATCCTCCCTTTAGGGGATCTTTAGTGGAGCTGGTGTGGAGGGCATCCTGTGGTGGCTTGGCAGCCCCCATCCTCAGCGTGCCCCCCCCAGTTGGCACTGAGAGATGGCAGGGCTGCAGCTGCTTGGTGCTGCACAAAGCCTCCCGCCAAGGCACTGGCAAGCACCCTGCTAATCCCGGCAAGAGTTAAAGGTGAGGAACCTGCTGGTTACGAAACCCAACCCTTTCTTCCCCTTGCTTGAACTCCACCACACCCGTGTGGCCCGGCTCCAGTCTGCTCAGCCCTGGCTAGGGGGCCACCAGCCGCCCTCTCCCCACAGCCATCTCAGCTTGCCGCGGGCAGTGTCCTGCCCAGAGCCCGGCCCTGCCAGGCAGCGAGGCTTTGCCAACGTCCCCAGGAATCAAGCATGACAGTATTCACACCAAGTTTTAAAAGCAGACTGAAAAAAGAACCAAACTGAGGAATACTATGCCTTCAATTCTCCTTGCTGGTTTTAACTTTTTGTTTTGTTTCTTTCACCATCCTGTTTTTCAGAGTTATTTTCTGCATCCTATGTGTGGTTAGCTGGACTGCCATGGGGCCAGGATGGCAGGTGCTGGTGCTGGAGGAGCTATGGGGGGTCCAGCTCACCCCACTCCACCCCAGTTTCACCTGGGGTAACTCCCCTGAGATGGGCAGTGCCGCACCAGATTGATCAGGCAGCACAAGTGGGGACCTTTCCCGAATGCATAGGGTGCCTAAGAGTGAAATGGGAGCTTGCTGCTGTTACTTTTTCTCTCTCTAATCGCTTTTAGTTACCGTCATCTTCAGTTTTACGTGTGACAATGCTAGGTAAAACCTTTTCGACAGAAGTGCCATTTTTGCAGGCTGATGAGGGTATTCAAGAAGGTCATTCAGTACACGTTGCCAGAGTCTTCTCGCCCCAGGGTGGATGTGTATCGAGAGTCACTTTTTGAGAGCAAAACTTACTTGTTTGCACCAGCTTGGCCCTGCTGTTACCATCCTTTAATTCAGTGGAAGGACTCTGGACTTACTCAGAGGTAGAGCCCAGTCAAAATGTCACGCAACAAAATATTTTTTTGCCTTTATATGGGCCCTCTTGTGAAATTACTTGGGTCATGTGTAGGAGATGAGAAACTGTATATCTCTGTTTATTATTAGCATGGAAAGATTGGTAGATTTTTTTAGACAACACTAATGGTAAATGATGAAAAGGTACTGGTCAGCCAGTCTTTGTTAATTTTTCTTGACTACTTTGTGCGCAGCCGTTAGGAGCAAAGTAAAAGTAGAGCCCAGCTGTCCTACAGACTGCTTTAGCATTTGTGTGGATGTGACTAATAGTAATAGGGTCGTGTTCAGTGGAGTATCGACTGCAAGGAAGGAGTTTGTGTGTGTTTGCAGGGGAATTTTGTGCTAGCATGTAGCTGAAGGAAAGCTGGTTGTATGGAAGTGTTATAAAATGGGAAAGCTCCCATATAGATAGAAAAAGTTGCTGTTCCTCGCCAACAGTGAATAAATACGTAAAGGTGCAGAAATGGTTCCTTTGCTTCAGCAGGGCAGAAGTGCTGCTATAGCATGAGGCTGCCTCCCTTCATGTCTTTTCCATAGATTGTTTTTCTTTCTAAGCCCGTGTTTGAACTGTGCTGCCTATACACACATTGACCAAATCGACTGTGACATAAAGGTTGAACCTTTCTAGGGTTTTTTTGAGATTGGAACATTTTTCTATCATAACTGGAGAAAAAAAGCCCCTGTGAAGTAATCATACTTTTTTGTACAAGAAAGGCTTGGATTTCTATGTCATGTCACATAACTTCAAAGGGCATAGATTTGGGGCTGAGTTTTACTGCTGGCTTCGGTGACCAAGTAGGAAGATGGGAGCCCAGAGGGTGAGAAATAGAGGAAGGAGGCCAGGTATAGAAATAAAACCGTGTTTCTCAGCGGACAACCCTGGAAGCCTGGGGAAAGTGGCTAGCTCTCGGCTTGGAAGATGCGTGCGCTCGCTCTGACAAGAGCATCCTTTTCAGCTTGGTTCCTTCTCCCTGTTCCCTCCCGCCTTCCAAATGGTAATTGGTGGGCTGTGCAGTAGAAATGTTATTAAAAAAAAAAAAAAAAAAGAAGAAAAAGTGGGTGGGTGGGGTATCTAGGGATTTGGTGTCTAAGCTCAGGAGTTAAGCCGGAAATCCCAGAGATGTAATGAAAACAAAACGGACTTTTCACTCGCGCTGTGGCATTCTGGCAGTGAGAACGCTTTCGTGAGCCAATGTTTTCATTGTAGGTTTTCTCGAGAGGAGTAGTGGAAACGAATCGTTAACCCCTTAACAGGAACGAATGTGGTTGCTGCAGCTTGGAGAAGAGAGCTATCTTGGCTCCTAGTTGCCATGTTTCAGAGCTTGGGGGTGTGTGCATGTTTGTGTGTAGTGGGGAAGGTGGGGTAGATACCGCTTGTAAGGAGTTTAATAATCTTAATGGCTGATGTGAAGTGGTTACTTAGTGGTTGTTGTTTTTTCCTCTTTGCATGTATGCCTTTGCAGAAAGATTCGAGTGTGATCAGAGCAAACCACTGTTAAGCCAAACAGCTCTTAAACTCATCCTTTCTTCTGGCATTTGGTAGTGTATTTCTTGAGCAAGAAAAAGGGGACACTGCTCACCAGTCCCTTGGCAGGGTCATAAAAGCTGCAGAAGGAAAAGACCTACCAAGGAGCAGATCCCAGTTTTCTTGGAAAGTGGAAGTACAGGATGTGTGTCTGTTGCAGGCATATTACATATATAGCTTTAAATGTCCAGCAGCCTTGGACGGCATTCAGCCTTACAAGAGTAAGGCCCTTCATTAAAAACAAGGGACTTTGGGGAGGAAGGGAAGTGGGAGTGATTAATCTGATTTATCTTAACAGCCACTTTTGGTGAAGAAATTGTGTATCCCTGTTCTCCATGCTCTGATTAGGCTGCATTTTATTTTGATATTTTATTTCACCTTTTGATCATGACTAGCACTTACCATATTTCTCTCTCTCATTAGGGTATTTTATCTGCATGTATTCTTGCAAGTGGTATAGAGCATCAGCCCCATGCTCTAGCTAAAGAGCATCTCATCTACCCTTTAGCATCTCGTAAGAGCAATTAAAATCATTACATACCTTCTTCCAGCTGCTCTAGATCCTCTGGTCCCACCCTTGCATGCTGGTTGTGGGACTCTTGATGCTGTGCAGATTTTAGACATGATTGCATAGGTGCTGCAAGGGGCTGTGTCTGTGCAGCTGACCTTGTTCAGTGTGTCTGGCCTCTCAGTGGATGTTTGCCTTCTTTCTTCCCATTTTGACAGCTCCCCACCTCCACACTCCAGACCCTCACTCTGCCCCAGCCCACTCTCACGCTGAGAAAGCACTGCAGCAGCAAGGTATATGTGGCTGAAATTGCCTTGGCAATGAACAGAGGCTGAGGAGAGCATCAGTTCTCCTGCACACTTTCCCCTCCTGTTTGAAAAGGGGAAAAATAAGAGAGGAAAGAGATACAGCTCAATAAATGATGGTTCTACACGGTTTTTATACCACGCTGCTTTCGTAATGGTCATTTAAACAAGGTGGAGTTGCGGGGAGAGGTGAGAACAATACATGAGTGCAGGCAGGGATTAAACAGACCTCTTCTTCTTTTAAGACATTTATTATTTTCAGAGTCAAACCTGTAGCCAGCTAATGTAACTGTAAAAGTCGCCTTTGAATTATTGGCGAGGTGCTCTGAAGTCTTCTATTATAGCTGATGTCCTTGTGTGCATGCAAAATCCAGATTTGAATTTAGCATCTACTTGTTTTATTTTCTTTATTAAACCAGCTCCTGGTTCATTTTTTCCTTTCAATACTGGCTTTTCGTTTCCAGTTTTCTAGACTGCCCTATTACTAGCTCATAAAAAGAGTTAGAAACTGAAGGGAAGTTTCCTGAGCAAGAAGGGTTTTCTTTTTTCCCGGCCTTTTTTTTCTCCCCCTATGGCTTGGCCCAGAGCCAACCTGTCTTTCAACAAGTAGAGAGCCATTCCAAGTTGAAATTTATAGAGCAGAGTCCAGGTTCAAGGGCTGAAGCCCGCCAACAGCTCCAGCCTCTTTGTTACTGATTAATTCTGCAAGCAGTTCAGCTGGTTTGCTCACTTCTGCCTGCTCTTCATAGCGCTTCCCGGCCGGCTGCGCTGCTTCCCCCTCCCCTGCTTTTCACCAGCACTTTTCCTCTTTACTGTAGAGTAAAACCCCAAATTCATTTTAACCCCATGTAGTCCAAGCTGCACCACATCAGTTTTACGGTAAAATAAAAAAAAATCCTTTCCCTTGGCTTTTTTTTTTTCCATTTTCTCTATAGCTGATTTTAAACGTCTGGAGGTTCCCGTTTCACTTCAGCTAATATTAACAGTTGCTTCTTGGCATCGTTTGGAACTCAAGTTCCCAGGTTTTAATTAGTTTACTCAAACGCACACAGCAGGGCAAAATAGTTTCTTTCAACTTTACCTGCAAAGGATGTTTCCCGTCTCAGTGAGGGGGTTTCCCTTGCGGAGGGATTTGAAAGGCAGAAGTTTTCAAGTGGTCTCAATATGGGGCCCCACAAGAGCGAGTGTGGGAGGTGAGGGGGAGAGACAGCAGAAAGAAAAAAAGGAGAAAAAAAACCAACAAAAAATAGTTTGGGAAAGTACCTTGAAATGAGGATGGTCCCAATCCTGCAACTAGCTGGATGTCAAAGCATGACCTTATTGACGTCAATGGGGGTTTTGCCATTGGCTTTAGCGAAGGCAGGATTTCATCCTTAGCCTGTGTGGAGCTGTAGGTACGCCAACGGCTCTCTCGCAGTCAGCGGGATTACTGATGTGCAGAAAGTTAAGCGTGTCTGTAAGCGTTGGCAGGATTAAGATCTGTGCTGGTATTTTCAGACCAAGTGAAATGCATGTGGGAGGTTTTTAAAGAGGAAAGTGCATGGGAGTTTTAAAACAAGGAGAGTATAGCCGAGCCTGCCATTTTTAAGTGCCTTGGGGAAAAACCTGTGTTGTTATTAAAAATATCGAAGGACTAATGTGTTACTAATTGTGACACAACTTCTTAGAAGTGTTTGATTGTGTGATCCAAGAAAATAAAAATTTGGGGGTGAATGGCTAGACATTCAGGCCTGCATTTCAGTTTAAACATTTCTTTTTTATTAACTAGAAATAAAAACAAGCATAGAGGTTCACTTTACTGTGCATCTTGCTATTTTGCTCCTAGAAGTCTACTTTTGAGTAGGTTATTTAAAGAATTAAAAAAAGGACAACAAGAAAGAAAAGCTCAAACCCAGTAGCTGTCTGAGACCCCTATATGTGGTTTTACCACAAAGCTCTTAAATTCTTGTTTAAACATTTCTCCAGAGCTGTTACTCAGGAAATAAAAATGTGTGCTGTTTGTCTATAGCAGATTAAAAGTTTACCTTTAATGTGACAGCTTCTCAAACCTAGTGTCGGAAACATGCTTCTATTTTATGGTATTTTGAAACAGATCTGGAGCAGAAACAATGTGTTTAACTAAGAGACAAGGAGATACAATTTGTGGGTTTCTTTCTTTAATGATTTATAACCAAAAACCTTTTCTGTGTCTGTCTCTGAAACCTTTGTGCGTACAAGTGGCCAGCACATGTAAACCACACTTTCAAATTTTACAGTTAACCTTAAAAAATCTTAAGTTCAGCAGAATGGAACTTTTTTTTTTTAGTCTATGGACAGCTCTATGTAATGATCTGGCAGAGGAATCTAAAGTTGTTTTTTTTTCTCCAAAACATTCATAATTTGAGCAGTAGAAAACTGAAGCACACCCGAGCTCTGAGAAGGCTCTCTCTCACATCTGCCTCCGCCTGTGTGCTGATTCCCTGGGGTCCCATTTATAACAATCTAACAAGATAGAATCTGCCTTTGAGTATCAGTAAATATGGCTAAAGATCACAAAACTGTACTCATAATTGTTCAAGACCAAAAGGCAGAATATAGTGTTTGATTAATGTTTATGGTACAGGGCCTTTTTTGTGGAAAGAATTTTAAAAAGTAACCTCCCTAAAAAAACTCCTGAGTCCCCACTCCAGCCCCCTCAGGCTCCACTGGAGGATGTTCTCCTCATGCCAAAAGTTCATAATTTAAGATGATGCACTTTATTTTTTATTTTGAAGCTGATCAAGGATACCCGATCAGAGCTGCTTCTTGAAAGGGATGCACAAGATAGTTTTCCGTTAGCAGCGCTAGTACACAGCAGCACAGGATGTCTTTGATGGCCACTAGATGCACCCATTCCTCAGGTCAGGGGGGTTTGACAGTGCATTGTCTTGGACTGGCCTCATCCTTACCATGGCTGCACTGTGGGTGAGGAAAAACACCCTCAATCTTCAGTGCTCCCTATCTGACAGCGTTCATTAGAAATATTTAAGCAGGGGGAGGTTATGGATGCAGCGGTGTCTGTAAGAGATCCCTAGCAAAGGCACCTGCTTGTTTTGGAGGGACTGACAAGCTGGACTGATGAGGTCTCTGTTAGTGCTGGAGCCTTGGAGCTGCTCAGGCTAGGGTTTGTGCTGGGCAACCATCAGCCCGCAGCAGGCGTTACCTGGGTGGGGTGATGCACTAGTTGTCCACACTCCCTCTGCGGGAAGCTTGGGATGTCTTATTGTCTTTGCTGTTGGGAGATTTCCCTGCTGCCTGGAAGGGCTTATTTTTTTGAGTGATAGTGAGTGAAGAGTACAATACAGATGGATCTGTTTCTCTTTCATTAGCTCTTTTTAGACGCTTGTTTAAACGTGTTCGCTTTGCTTTTCAAACCGTAAATGTCAGTTTCAAATATCACTGGTAACAAAAAAAATGTTTTACACATTTTGAAAAAGTCCAGGACTTTGTTAAAATGCTGGTCTAGAAATGGAAAAGGCGACTCTGGCCGTTCACAGAGGGGAAGATGTGGGGAAGGGTCAGTGCTGGTTTACATTCAGGGCTGGCCCCTCTCGGAGGCTCCTGCCAGGGCAGAGCCCAGAGCAGGTCCTGTGGGTGGGAGCCAGCGGTGGGGGAGAGATGCAGCCAGCAAGTGGGGCTGCGTGCTGGAGAGAGTGCCTGGGGGATGTGCTGAGCGAGTGGCTGTGACTTTTGCAGTGAAAATCCCATGTTTTGGGGAACAGGGTAAACGTACAGAGAGGAAACCTGGAAGGGCATGTATGTGTATGCTCCAGCGGAGTTTATTTCTTACTGTGGAAACTGTGGCCCTCAGAGGTTTGCAGAGTACTGTGCTAGCAGAAATATCACCCCAGTGTGCCAGCGTGGGGGAACCCTGGCCCTTCTAAAATCAGGCTTGAATACTTCTGTTTCCCACCCTCCTGTCCCTACACTTCTCTTAGCTCTGGCTGTGTGATGGCAGTGCTGAGCTGAGCCTAAACCCTGTTCCCCCTAACCCTTCTCTAGGGCAGGTCTGTGTGGCTTTGGCTTGATGGGTAAAGCACAGGAGACCATCAGCCCTTTCTCCAACCCTGCAATCCCACCTTTTGTTCCCGGGAGTGGAGCAAGTCCAGGAATTTTTAGTGCTCATTGCTGTAGATTTTAACCCTCCCATCTCTTTGCCAGCACCAGCTTTAAACCGCCCACAGGAGATATGCAGATAGGCACTCTCATTTCTCAGATGATGCAGAAAAGATGTGAATGGCTTGATTTTCCAAAGTGCCTGGCTGCGTCCAGCGGGGACTCAGGGCAGCCTGCCGTGCTCAGCACCCCTCTGGATGAGGGCACAAGTGCTACCGTCCAAAGTGACAGCAGGGAACGTGTGATGTCAGCAGGGCTATGGCTGGGAGAGCCTGCCCTCTGGTTCACAGCTCACAGCCCTGCCCTTTTGTGCGTGCATTGATATCCCTCCTAATCTCCATGCTGTTAGCATGTTCCCCTCCTCCCCAAACTCCTTGGCAAAAAAGTTGGGTTAAATAAATAGGAAATCACAGGCAGGGCACTGGAGAGGGTGGTGATTGCACCCATCCCCTCTTGCAGCCCATGCGCTGCCGATGAGGATGGATGGATGGAGGATGGGAGGCTTCATGCCACTTCCCAGAGCCTTGGCAGCATTGCCACTGTGGGCACAGCGCCAGAAGATGGCTTCTGCTTCGTAAGTGAATAAGGATCTAAGAAAATTTCACTTGTGAGTGTGCGATAGGGCCCTTCCCTGCGTGGGGACATGAGAGCCCTGGAGCTGGGTGCCTTGGGCAAGATATGTCTGAGTTTGGCTGGGTCGTGAGGAGGCTGGGTGCCCTCAACCTCCACAGTGGGTTCTGGTCCCACGAGGAGCAGGGACTTCTCCACACTGTGTCCCCGCAACTGGGTGCTGAGGAAGAGGAGGAGACAGGAGGGAAAGGGGGGNGGGGAAGAAAAGTTCTGTGACAAAATTGTGCGACACCCACGTAAATATTGTTTGCATGAATTGGGTCCTTCATCTTTTGTTAGAGGCAGCTTGTTAATTAACAGCAGATTAGTGCTGCTTTCTTCTGACACATGAATATATTTTGGGCTAGAAAATACTNCCTGCTCTAAATGCAAGCAGATTTCTGCAGTCTAGTGCAGAAGAGACATGTTAAACACAGCTAAATAAATCATGTTTACTCTTGGCATTCTTGGTAGTGAAAAATCTGTTGGCTGTTTTTACTTCCTTATTTCTCAGCATTTGCTTCCTACCTGTTTTTGAGCCCGTGCCCAGAAATAGTAGTTTTGTCAAATGAGTGGATTATGCCAACCAGCAGTTCCCTCTGCCAAGGAAGCTGCTGGATTGCAAAACGTGGTGACTTCTTTCTTACAGTGACACTGAGATTTTCCCCCTTCCTCCCCCACCCATATAAAATAAAAGTATTAAAGTCTGGAGAACGAGAAAATGTAACCAGATCCTGGCAGTTTAAAAGCCCAGATTAAGGAAAGTTGAACTTCTGTTCCAGAAGCCCTCCTTTAAGCTGTTAGTGGAGGTGAAAGCGCTGGAGATAGCAATAATAGGAACCAGACATTTCCCCTTTCTCGTTATCATTCCTTGTCCCATTCTCCCCCATAAATGGGCGTGGGTTTTTTGTTTCAGCTTTGGGTTTTTTTTTCTCTCTACAGAGAGCTTTACAGCTGGGAGGTAGCGGTAGCTAAGCATTTCTTTTAACCAAGTGGACTTGTGAGCTCTACTGTTGCAGTCAGTGGGTGAGCTCTGGTTTTGGGGCTGAATTCTGCTCCTGACTCTACACTCCTGGGTGGCCCCATGAACTTCTTGCTTGAGCGAGGGCTGCCGAAGGGGCTGAGCTCCCTTTGCAAGGTTGGGTGAATGCAGATGTGACAAAGCCGTGCACAGCTGAATGTGGGACATCTGCTGTCATCAGCAGAGCTGTGTTGAGTGGAGTGTAGCCCAAAAGGTAATGAATACTGTTTTGATGCAGTCCTGGGTATTAAGTGCTCCTCTTTGACCTCGGGTGGCAACTTTTTAGCTTGGACCCATCCTTCTTGCTGCTGTTATCCCAGATATCAGTGATCCCAGATGTGACTGTAACATGGATTACGAGCCTCGTGGACTCTCCCTGTTTGGTTTTAAAATTAGAAAAAAGATCCTTTTTCCCATTAGAGCTTTGCATGTATTTACTCTTTGATCACACTGGAAGGGCCTTATCCTGTCTCCAGAGGAGCTTTAGTTCTCCTTTCACTGGTAACAAGGATCTGGCCCATGCTGAATATTAGCATTTTAATGGCTTGCTTAAAACCCCATTGCTGGTACACTCACAGGGCTCCCAGCAAGAGGAGAGTCCAGCTCTGGGGTTTTGCAAAGCCATGTTGCAGACTGCAATGCCTGCTGAAAGAGAGAGAGTGGGGATGGCCCATTTGTCATAGATTATTAGTATTGTCAATAGCAACATGTCTACAGAAGCTAAATTAATTCCTTCTTCTACTAAGTCCAAGAAATTCCAGATCAGTTTCAGAACAGGGGAAAAAATAAACAGAATCAAAGTTTGTATATTATGATTCCTGTGAATTTCTGGTGGGAATACTCTGCAACAGAAATGATATTTCCATAGAGGCATTGGTTGCCAGTTTGCTTAATTACATTAAATAGTGGTATAAACCTCGGCAGAACATAAACCTCTGTTACAGCCAGTCATTAGAATATTGAATCATAAGGAGTAATGATACCAGCGCTAACGTGTTACAACAGTATTATATTAGTGATTGAAGTGTTATTTAAAAAATAAGGTTTCTTGTAGCGGTTTAGGTGTGCATGCATATTTTCTCTGATCACCTATTAAGACACTGAAGACTGGATTTGAATTTATTACAGGGAAATAAAAGGCTTGCTTAGAGGAAGAACTACTAGATTGCTGCTCATGATTTTACAATTTGATTCCGCTTGTCCTTAAGGAAGGTTCATAACACTGACTTCGGAAATGCCATCTACATCTAGAAAATCAGGGTTAAAAGGAGTACTTTATTGAAACTAATTACAGGCTAGTTCAATTTTTCAGTTGATGACATTTTGGAGATTTTGCTTGTAATGCAAGAGGTTATAGAAAGATTTGGTTAGACAGTGATATACAGTAATAAGCTGCTGTTTGGGTATATTGACATTTTCATCAGAAACAAAACAACAACCCACTAGCCTTTATTTTACTGGAGTGATAAGTATGAATTTAATACCCCTTCCTCATCCTAACCATGAATGTTTGAAGGTATTCTTTTACTTATTCTCATTTTGTACAGTATCTCTGTTTTGTTCTAATTTTTTTTTTAATACACTTTCCTGGGTAATTAGCTTCCATTTCAAGCAGACCTGATAATAAAAAGCCTTTTTGTGTCTTATATTTTTATCTTATGGAGAAATATGCTGTTCTGCACAAATAAATAGGTGATTTGGAAGTTATGGGGAATCTGGTTGAGAAAAAATACACCTCAGAAAAAATGTCCTGTATGCAGAATGGTTCTTGTCTTCTTGCAGTTGGCTTTACTCTTACTTTTATTGATACTGAAAGAGGTAAGGGGTTGTTTTTATACTGTACTTGTGTTTTACCTCTCCTGTTGTAGGGTTCAGTTATCCTGTCTAATTAGCACTTGTGACTGGCCAAATTCTGCTTGGATACAAGTCTTTGGGTGAAACTTTTTATTGTGCTATCTAGTAGCAGCATTTGGCACAGGTTCACAACGTGCTTCCTTGTGCAAATTAAATGTCAATTTATTATTTCCCTTTTTTAACTTACCTTACAGTTTGAACTAGATTCCTGATTGCTGGTTTGTCTGCTTTCTTTCATTATTTAAAAGCTAGTTAATTTTCTAGCCTGTTTTCCATTCAGAAAGCATTATTTACTCAGTTGTTATGGTGTTCGGTAAATTGAGGACCGAAGCTTTAGATGCTCAGGGTTTCCCTTCTTTGGTGGATTGTTTTACCATCTCCAGTTGATTGCTCCACTCATTTAATTTGACAGATTCAGTTACCAGACTTGGGCCCGCTTGTACACATGCAGCTGGACTGGTTTTCCCCTGAGACATCCAAAACTCAAAGGGAATCCTCATTTTAAAAATCTCTGTCGCTTTTCCCCCCTCCAACGATCGCTTCTCCTGCTTTGCTTGTGGTGTTAGTGAAATGTGCTGCTGAGTGAGAGTGTGCTCTGTGCACAAGAGAAAATTTGCAAATTGTAAACGGGCATGTTAGTGCCCCCCCACCCCCCTGTTGTATTACTTGAAACGTAATGTATGCACTCACACTATGCAGGTAGACTATTTTTCACATTAAAATTCAGCACTTACAAAGTGTCTACACTTACATGGCAAGGGGTGAGCCAAAAACCCAGGAGCTGTGATTCTCTCACAAAGCCAATTGTGCCTGTATATTAAGTTTGTCCATCTGTGCTTTGTAGGGACATCAGTATCACCTGATGGTCCTCCTTTTCATTTCCAGCAGTGAAGCAGTTAACAGTTCTGCTGCTTAATATATTGCTGTTACAGAGTCTTTTTAGTTTCCAGGACATTTAACTAAATCAGGTGGATGTCATTAGCCAGTTTTCACAGATGGGGAGACTGAGGCACACAGGGGCAAAATTACTTCATCTGCCTCTCTTTCCTCAAGTTCCCTCCCCTTCCAGGAATTGTTTTTGCTACAGAACAGCTGGAGAGCTGCTAAAGCCTCATCCTGCCTATTTTCACCAGTGATACATATCTATCTATATATATATTTTTAAATAGGAACAAAATTGAACAATACTAGTAGGTGGCAAACTTTAGAGCAAGGAAGAGATACCAGAGCAGCAAATCCTGCTGTTCCCTTTTCCAGAGGCTGTATTCTGCCCAAGGATACATGTATCCAGTGCAGCATCTGCTCCATGTGAGCAGGGCTTAGTCCCAATGGCCAGGGCAGAGAAGTCCACCAGTGTTACTGACTCCTGCCCCTCTAGGGCTCTTCCCTGGCCACTTCGCTTCCTTCACTTTAGCCTCTTGACCATGCTTTTGTGGTCAAGCCCTCTGATTATTTGGGGTGCTATTTCTCTCTCTAGCTGCCTGTATATATCACTTCGTGCTTTGGAAACAGCTCTTTCAATCCACTGAGTTTCTTTATCAATTCCAGGGCCTGTTAAATGGCTGTGATTGTCTGTTGGGGTGGTTATATGTTTCAATTACATCAGGAGTATTTGCTTGTATATAGAAATGTTCACGGTATAATCAAGCCTAAAAATTTGAATCCCCAGAAGGGTTTTTACAACCATTGAAACTCCCCAGGACTCAATTACAAGAGTTGGGGAACAAACTTGGGAAAATTGATGAACTGTTTATTGTCAACCCTTTATGCCTTTTGGAAAATAAACTCCACAAATCAGGGTGATTATTGTTATTTGTCAGTTTATTGTGGTAGTTTCTGGACATTGAAGCTCAGATCAGGGCACCATTGTGTTAGGCACTCTGCACCCCCTGAGTGAGAGCTAGGCTCTGCTTAGAAGTGTTTTGGGGCTGAACAGACCAGACAGGCAGAGGGTGGAAAGGGGAAAGCCAGGCTCTGGGAGGGGATGAGCCATAGCCCAGGTGGCTCATGCCCTGGTGTGTGTGCCCCGGCCACCTTCCTAACCCAGAGCCCTGTCTGTAAGACCACTCTCTGGAGATGGGAAAATGTCCTAGTTTCCTATGTTATATGTATGTCACATCGGTTAATATGCTGTATTTACTTATGCCTTGTGATGTTTTTAGGCCCAATCCTGTGCTTGTTTCCAATGCTTTCACTCCTGGTTGCTCTCATAGCAGAGGGATACAGTTCTCCTGGGTCAAAGCCTTGAGTTGGTAGGATGGGCAGAGGGTATGGCAGGAGGAAGTGATGAATCTGGCCTTGGGGTAGGTGAGAGTTCTTTTTCTCTTGTGTTTAATCAGGGTGAGCTAAGATGTTTCAGTTTTTACCTTTAGCACTGATAAGGGGCCAGGAACAGATTTGGATGAGCATCAGGTGTGAGGGGGGATGTGTAGTCCTACAGGAGCCCCTGTGGTGGCCCAGCTTGCAGGGATGCTGCCATGTGGCACCTGGACACCCCTGTGGGCCTCCCACCCCAGACCCCAGTGAGGCCAGCAACAACTCACACCCTCATTTCCTAAAATACAGGTTTTTGGCACTGCATAAGCAATCTTGCAGTCAATAGTGTGGGCTACTCCTGGGAATCTACACAGTCTCTTAGGTAAGTAAAAATCTCCATAGCCTGCCCTCGATGTCTGAGTATCCAAAATGCCATGTACAGATGTGTGGATGACCTAAAATGTGGATTTTTATGCAGTGAGAAGAGCTGCATGCTCAAAAGATACTTAGATACATGAAGATATTTATTAACCACACAGGGTGTTCCAAGCTCAGTTTATTTATCTTTGTAAAGTGCTTCCAGATCTTTGCATGGAAGGCGCTAGAGAAATGAAAGGCATATTATTATTGTTGTTGTTGTTGTTATTATTATTATTATTATTATTACAGTCTCTAACTATTGACAGGCAACCACAGCTGTGCTCTCAATTCAAGCCACTTAGATTTAGGGGCTGATTTTTACAATATTGACTCTTAATATTTTTTCCCATTGACTCCATATGCTGAAATATGTGTTCACCTGCCCTGCTGAAGTATCATTATTCTCCAGAAATATGTAAATGGGGTGTTTTTAAAGAAAGTAAGAAAATGTGGCATAAATATTAAGTATTCACATTTGTATGGTAGAAGTCAATTGCCATTTAAGAAGGGCTTCAAAGCAACCAACTGTATGAGCTGGTAGTTGCTTCTCTGTCACTAAAAAAGAAAACGCATTGATTAAAATAAAGCCAAGGAATCTCATAGATAAAGGATAACATTTACAATGTTCAAGGCTCTGACATGAGCTACGAACAGCCCAGGAAGTGGAGAGCTGAGTTTCACAGAGTTTCACAGTCAAGCGTTTTAATCAGTACGGTTGTGCACAGCCACTGCCTCGTGTGTGTTATGTAATGTCACACTTCACCCGCCCACACACACCTAGAGACAACAGGCATCTTTGAAAGGTCTTGGCATTATTCAGAGGAAAGACTCCAAGCAATAGCCCTGCACGGTGTTTAACCTTATCTTTGCTTACATTTAGGTGTTTCTGTTTTTTTTTTTCTTTTCTCTTTCCTTTTTTTTTTTCCTCTTTCTTTTCCTGTGGTACATCAACAGTGGGTATTTTTGCATCTCCAAGAATGGAGCAGATACAGAGGGAAAAATCCCATTAGCTCCATGATGTGTTTTCATGGCAGCTCTGAAGGTTCTGGTCATGGACACTTTGTGCATTTTGTAGCATTGTCCTCATGCTGTTGTTGTTGTTATTATTAATTATTTAAGTACAGTTGAAATATTATATTCTAAAGACACAAACTAATTATTAAATGGTACCTAGCCTATGCTTCTTTAGATTTTAAAATAGGAAATAATTAACCAGACGTTTTAAAGAAAAGTCAAACAGGCCTGTGAAACCCCAGGATCTAATAGCAAAGAAGGTGAGTCAGTTCTCCGGCACCCTAAGAATTTGAAGGTGTCCTTACTCTGGCTTTTGGGTAACAGAAAGAGGTCAACCACATTTTGTTCTGGTATCAGGTAGCCCTGAAGTTAACTATTTTTTTAAAAAAAAAGACAAAAGAAAAAAAAGGATGTTGTTGGCTGCTAATTAGATGTATTTTAACTGCAAAGTCATTTTAGCAGCTAATATTGTTATTGTGTGCTTCACTGTGAATCTGTAGTGAAGCTATTAAACTGTGAGAGCCTGAACTTATCAGACATTTTGGAACGTGGCTGGATTTTTGTATCCTTGTTCAGAAACCTGTGGGGAATTGAGGACCTTCCTTACTCAGACATGGAAAACATTTCTTACCAACTGATTACTAGGGTGGGCAGCTTAGACCTCCTTGCACCCTCCTTTTGCCCTTTTTCATGTGTTCTTTTTTTTCCCCTGGAAATAATATTTCTTCTTTCTGTTGCACTCACTCCCTTCCTTTCTCTGTCCTCTCCCAGACAGTGGCCAAGCCCCATGGTGCAGTCTCTAGCCAAGGAAGTGGATTTAGTGGCAGGGACCAGTGTCTTGTTATTTCAGGATACTTCCGACTCCTGCCTGTAGCATACAACAAGTTGGTGGTTCTCAGTAGCCGGTAGGCTCGTCAGCATCAGGCAGGCTTTTGAAAAGCAATAGCCCACAGCAGACGGTGGACTTAGCCATCATTTTCCTATTGGTTTCTCACCCAGGATTCTTACTTTGTAATTATTGGGTTGGGTTTCTCAGGGTTTTGATTTCCCCCCCTGCTTTATTCTGATGTTTTTATTCCCCTTCTCACTCTAAAACAAAGTAACTAATAGGATATCCAAACTGATGAAGAAGAATGGGATTTTTTTCCCCCTTTATTTGCTCAGATTTGAATTAGGTTATCTGCCTATCTTGTTTATGAAATTTTGTGCTGTCTTTTCTGCACAGACTGTGACTCCCAAATCTTCCACAGCTCCATTTCCATATTCCTGCGTGCTTGTTCTTTGTTAATCACTTGGCAAGCGCTTATTTGAATATTAAAAATTTCTTTAATCATCAAAGGCAGGAGCACAGCTTCATGAATATTCATATTTTTTTCCTCCTCAGACTGGATTCTAGTTCATTACCCTGCAGTAAAGCCAAACAGTCATCAATCGCGCTCATTACAGCCGCTGGCGTTTTGATTGGCTGCCTGCTGCTGGTAGCCCGCGTCCCCCATCCTCCCGCTCTCCTCCATGAGCTGTCGTGTACCTGCCAACAACAACAACAACAACAAAATGTATCAACAATGCAAGAATAAATTTCTCTGGTTGAAAAACAACTTCGCAAACTTGTCGAACAGTCCTCACCACTTTTTTTTTTTTTTGGTTTTACACCAAAAAATTAAAAAAAAAATAGAAGAGAGAAACTTGAGCTTTAGAGATGAATATTTGTCAAGAGAGTTGACGTAAGTTTCATTTGCATAATGACTTTGTACTTCTGCATTAATAAAATTTGCATATGAAGCCATGTTAATTACTCCTGATCATGCTTTTTGCATTCATGCATAGTAATTTTCTCCGACTTGTGAGAATTAATGTCTTGGCATGGGGGGAGGAAGGGGGGGGAGTTGGGGTACTGTCAAATTTCTGTGCCAGTGCCCCTCACTCACACTCTTTCTCCTTCTTGCTCACCATGTAGCTGTTCTTGATCTATGACTCATTTATGCATTATCATTTGAAATTCTTGGGAGAAAGAAATGTATCAATTCAAAGGGAATCCTTGTCTGCCAAAAAAAATCCCTGGACAAAATATAACATGAAATCCCTTCCCTGCCTTCCTTCCTTCTTCTCTTCCGAGTGCAGCCTTTCCATTTCCAGCTCGAGCAAAGTTTTAGTCTTAGCATCATAACTCAATGTGGGGGAACCGCTCCAAAACCACTGTGTGTGTGCTGGGGGAAGGGGTAAATGCTGGTGTGCAGGTGTGTCTGGCTGAGCGCCAGAGCTGCTGCCTGAGCGTGTATAATAGTATGTCTGCCTATACCATAGAGCCGTTCTGTCTTTCCTGAGGGATGCTGTGTGTCCGTGCCACTTGCAGGGAGTGGGTGCATTGCTCTGCTTGTAGCTCTTGGAAATGTTTGTGCTGTTGTGTGTGTGTGTACACGTGTGCTTGTGCATGTCTGCCTGGTCAGCCAGAACAGTCCGTATGAGAGGGTGTAATACAGATGAGACAACCTGTTTTAGGAAAAGCTTGGAAAGATTAGCGAGTAGATCTGTCTTTCACTTTTGGATGTGTTTGTTCAAGGCTGCAGCAATGGTACACGTAAAACCCATCTTGAAACATCTGCAGTACTCTCCCTGAACATGACAGGCACAGGGCAGGAATGAGGCTGCAGCCTGCATTCTAAATTTGTAGCAATACACTATTTGAACAGATGTTTTTTCTTTTTATTGAATTTGTAATAATGGAACTGAGCTTTAGTCTCTAACCAGCTATTGATTGATTTTTCTATTGCCAGACAGGCACAGGGAGACACCGAAAAACTTGGGTTTTGCCCTGTTAAGTGGTACATCTCCCGTGCATCTGCCTCTACGCAGATACACACCCAGGTACCGACCCAGGCAAGCGCACAACACCCGCAGGGATACCCCAGCTACACAGTTACGTGTGGCTGCATTTACATGTGACACGAGATGTAAAGCAAGGCCACTTAAATTAATATCAGCTTCCCTGGTCTGAACCATGCTGAGGTGGGACATTGTGAATGATGCTTACGGCTTCATCTTTGTGTGTTGCTCAGAGACTTTCCTGCAGATGTGCCAGAGGAGTGTGGTGTTTTTCATATACCGTATCATATGGCCAGTCATGCCTAGGCTCATGGAGGACAACAAAAGGATGCAATTTGTGCCTTGATTGTGGCTTTTGTCATGTTCATTTAGGCTCTTACGCTCGTTTCTATCTTCTGGGGTCATGTCCAATTTACCTTATTTTCTTCTTTGCAAGTTTAAAAATAGCAGAGAGCAAAAAAATAACTCTTAGTGGTGCCTGGGAGTCAACATAACCTGTGGGCTACTGCCATGTACAGGCAATGAGTATATGCTGAGCCTGATTGAAGCAGGAGGATAGAATCCTCCTTTACCATCAGCAATGCAGATCTTTTATTTACATGGTGACAGTCCCTGTGCATGTCTCACCTCATGCTACGTGCAAAACTCCCATTCGCATACGTGCAGAATGAATGCAGAATATATAATTGAGATCTGCAGTGCAGGTGAGTGATTTCCTAGTGCTGACCCAAGAGGAAAATCGAACCTCTCATATCATGTCAGTGATGCCTGAGCGACACAGAGACGCATGCGTGTGCCTCCTTACACCAGTCAGATCGGATTTTTGCTTCTTAGGATTGCAGCGCAGTTCTTGCAGTCTGCCTTCCCTTAGTGCTGGTTGTGGCTGTGGACTTTATGGCAGTCAGGGGCTTGCAGGAGTGATTTCTTTTTGAAACCTGTGTGCAACATGATGTGGTCGATTGGCTCTAGAATTCCAGAGACTGGTTCCCCTCCCTTGTCTTGTGCTGTGTGGGTTGGGCAGAAAACTCTCAGAACCACCTTAGGATACAGTCTGTTTGTCTACCTATATGTGTTTATCTTTTTATCTGTTTGTCCATTTTGTGTTTGTCCATCACCTGTAGCAGTTAAGTTGAAGAACAGCAGAGCCTGCATCTTAACTTTCAGCTTTAAATAGAGCCTTTATGGGGAAAAATCCCATAGAAGAGGAGCTGGAGAGGCAAAACATCGCCATGTTCCTAGCAAGGAACAAGCTGAGCGTTTCTGAGCACCGCTGTTTTTCTTTCTGTAGCTGTGAAGAGTTATCATGTACCTAATGGTGGAGCTCTCCTCTTATCCCTGCCTTTTCTTGAGGCCAGTGGATATGATTTTCCTCTTCATGATTTGCCACTTGATCTGATTCTGTAGAATTGACCTGATGTGTGACGAGGCAGCAAACCCTAAAGTGGTAGTAGAGTAGGAGGAATCACCTGATTTGACTTTGCTCATAGGGCCAAACACAGCCTCCTGGTCTAACAGCCCCAAAATCTTTGTCTCTGAGTGCTAGACTTAGGAGTGGTGGTAGAAATCCCTGAGCATCTGCCAGAGTCTCATTTTGTCCATTCTTCTTCTCCCTTACCAATTCTTTCCTTTCTGACACTAAGTTAGCACTTCTTACATTTCCTCGTATATACACCAAAGGACAGAAAAAGACTTTCTGAGGGACATGTTCAATTCCATCCATTTACCATGACGAGCAGAGGGCTGAGTAACTGCAGGGCCTGTCCCCTTAGTGATGGTGGGGCCACAGACGTGTCTAGGTGTAACATGAGATGTAGCTGCCCCATGGTCTTACTATAAATCCTGATCTCAGGCTCACAGCTTTCCCAGCAAGGGTGAGTTCCCAGGCAGATCAAGATAGCTTATACTAGCCTGGTTATTTCTGTAATATTGGGTGTATAAGATACAACTGCTAAGTCATTGGAGGGAGTCTTTATTACTTTTTGCTTGTTCCATGAAAAAAACAAACTTGTTATTCATATATCTGTTACAGTGGCAGTAGAGTGGTTCATACACACATAGAAATCCATATCTGCGATCAGTTTCTACATGCCTGGTGCACAGTCCCACCCAAAATGCAACATAGATACGGTCTGGATAGTGGTTATCATTACCTGCTTGTGAGCACTTCCAAGGAGATCAAACAGTTACAAAAGCCAAGCAACTCAGCCCCCAAAATAAAAAATCCTTCCTTATCCCAAGAGCCACAGAGATGGCTTCTATTTAAAAGCAGTCCTCACAACAGAGCACAAATTTTATCCTCGATGCTTGAAGCTCAAGTATTTACACAGGGAATTTAGACTCTTCACTTGTGGTTTTGGCAAAAGCTTCACACAAATGTTTTGCACTGGTGGTCTCTTAGCCATTTAAGATAAACGACAAAATCAAATGCAGTCCTTGCAGACTGGAGCACTGGATGCTGTGCCAAGGATGAAGTGTCCCTGTTTGCCTCATGTGAAGCTGTCAGATCAACATGCAGGCCTAGTTTCTGAATCGGGACTCTCGAGGTGGAGAGGCTCTCTTGGAAAATACTGCTTTTTTAGGGTTGGAGGGAGCATGGATAAATATTTCTTCTTGCTGCCACAGTGTAGGCTCCTTTAGAAAATGTTGGTTTTTTCTAGGGTTGGAAGGAACATAGATAAATATTTCTTCTTGCTTCCATGGTGTTGGCATGTATCTGCAAGGCACACATGCATGCACAGCCAGAAGATACCCCACAATTAACACATATATTTCCTGATGTAAATATGGGGGGAAACTTTGGTTTCTGATCTGCCACTCTGTGGTAACTGTTGGCAAATGCCAGCTTTTTAATGGCGACCACTCCACCACATATCTTCATTTAGAAACTGCCCTAGATTAGTACCTACCCTTTATTTAATAATTAAGTGCAAGCATAGTTTTAAATGAAGGGAGTGGGATTCTTGGTAGATGTAAAACAGTGCCTTTCAGTCAACTTACCTTTAAACTCTGCTAATTCACACTGGCCAAAAATTCAACTCCTACCTGATTCTGTGTGTGTGTGTCTGTTTGTGTGTACCTGTATTTGCACAGGTGTATATCGATATTTAAGACTTGTATCTTAGTTTTTCAAAGCTGTGGAGCTCTGTTTGGAATAGCGCCAGGAGGAGTGAGCATTTCCAGCCAAGCAGGAGAAAACTCTTAAATACTGATTTTAAAGGCAGGTGATTCCTAGAGGGGTTAAAAATAAATAATACAGTTGGAGGTTACAATACCATCTTTTAGCTACTGGAAAAAAGGTTGCTCACTTCTTCACAGTCTCAATAGGGAAGGAGTCTGCATAATCGGGGCATGCAAAATGCACAACTGGCCGCGGCTCAAGCAGGAAGGCAGCACAGTGGCTGCCAATGCTTCCTTCTGGGAGCTCTGCTCCTGGCACCTTGCTGAAGCCATTTGAGCTCTAAGTCACCATACTTTGTCCGGGCTAGTGTGTGGAGCCTGCTTCAGCGGCGGCTCGGCAGAAAGCCTGCCGGGTGTTGTGTCGGCTCAGTACATTAACACAGCCGTAAAACAATAATCCCCCTTTTGATTCGGTCTCTGAGCTAGTGCCGGTGGCGACGTCCGCCGCCTCTGGCTCTGCTCCATGCCAGGGCCAGCCATCCTCCCCACCTTGGCTTGTCTCTGTGCCCACCGTGGGCCTCCAGCCCAGGTTCGAGGGTACCCCAGGTCTCTTCTTGCTCTTCCCCTGCTCAGCATGAGCCCGCCAGCCTCATCTGGACCCAGAGAAGGGTTCAGACCAAGCGTGTCGTGTGTTAGGCAGCCAGCCCCCACCTCGCCTGTTTCCCTTGATGATGCCTCCTCTGTCCCTTCAAACTTAGATCCGACTGACAGTTTTTTCTATTGTTTTTTCTCCAGGGCCGTCCAGGCCTGCAAACCTGCCGGGGGCTCCCATAGCTGCCTCCTCCCACCCTCACACATCCGTGATCACGTCACCTCTCCGCGCACTGGCCTCCCTCCCGCCCTGCCTTAGCCTGCCCTGCTGTGGTGCACGTGCAGTCTCAGTTGGCGGGACTCAGACTGAGATTCAGACTGAGACGTCAGGCACATTTGGATGTCATTGTCAGTTGTCAGGTAATAGAAACATTTTTTTTTTTTGTTTCTATCTGAAGGTCAGTAGTGCTGCCAAGTGATGTCATCTTTGCTGTGGGAGAGCTGTCTTCACTGAGTCGCGTGGGGAAGGCAGGGAAAATGCCCTACACCACCCCCCTCCCCTTCCTCCTTCCCCCTCCACCCTGGCAGAGGATGGGGAGTGGGAAAGGGCATGTAACTCTCTCCATTTCCCCATCCCTTCCCTCCTGCCTGCCCACCTTCAGCCATCACCAGTGGCCACTGACGGACAGTTTGTGCCATGTTGTGAACAAATGTCTGAGACTCCTCACAGAACGTGATACCCCAGTATCAAGATTTCATTTCCCTGGGCTGTTTATTTTAAGCTTAATTGGATAACATTTAACATCTGAGATTTTCCCCCCCACACTTTTTCCCCCTCTCTCCCTCCCCAATCATTCATATTAAAGGCTCTCCTCTGCATCCACGTGCACGCAGAATGTATGTGCTTCGTGCTGTTTTCTCCCTTGCTTTGAGAAAATTCTGCTTCGTAACTTGTCACACATCCCTTGCCTCTCCCCCATCAGCTTTTCTTTTCCTTTATTCCTTTTGGATGCTTAATTTTTTTCACTGCAAGGAGGGGAAAGTGATGTGGAAATGAGGGTGCACTGAGCTAGCCAAAGAGGACATGGACATATTGTTGCCAGACCCCATCATTTCAGACCCAGTGATCTCTTTGAAATCAGTGGGTGTTTCTAAGTGTGGCTCAGTTGCAAGATTGTGTCTATGGTGAACTGCAGGCTGGAGAGGTGAAAATGGGGAGAGCTTTAAAGAAAATACAGCTGTGACAAAATCCGCAAGCATTTATGGAGTCCCACTGTGGTGGGCCAAACACTGCAGCCCTCATTCATGCTAATGTGTGTGGAGTTTTAATGGGGAGTTGCCAGAATGATGCTGGATAAGGAACACATGAGGACCAGAGGATTTAGAGAGACAGCACTGACTGTCAGTCTGGAGCAAAGCCTTTGGGAAATGGCTCCTCATGTCCCCCTGGAGCTGGCAAAACTTTGCTGTGCTCAGCTTTTTCCTTCCACAGGCATTGGTACCACCTGGCTGCAGTAAGCTATATCTCATGAGAATGTCCCTGTACATCTCTCATCATTGTAAGAAAGAGAAAAACCTTTGCAAGAAATTTAAATTTGCATATTGGAAACTGTTGGTCTTGAAAGATAAAATATTCTTGGGTCCTGTTTTGACCCTGGGTGAAGCTCATGGCATGCAGGGAAGGCTCCTGTGCCACCTGGCAGAGGCTCGGGCTGCACCCAGCTGCTTGCGCTGGAGCACAGGCCCTGGGCTTGCAGCAGCATTCTGCGGTGTGGTGCAGCCAGTGCATCCAGGGGATTTGGTCAGATTTCCTATCTGAACTGCCGTACGCAGCGTTGCGGGGTGATGCCGTTTTAGTCAGGCTCTGCTTCATCAGGCTCAGCAGATTGACCAACTGGCCTGAGACTAGTGTAAAGATGGGCTCTTCTGAATCATGAGCGCTGTATTAGAAGGTCATATATCTCCCCTGCCTCCCCTCTTCCCTCCTCCCTGTAACCAGTAAACCAAACTGGAACCGATCTCATGTTTTGCTCTTTTCTGGCTTTGCTGGTGCAGCACGCACGCAGGTGCCTTTACTAGGCAGGTATTTGTAACAGTGAACTGGATGCCTTGGTTCCCTGTTGCTTCTGATGCCAGCAGCTAGTGGGGAGGGAAGCAAGTACAACTAAAAATAGAAACGGAAGGAAGGAATAACTTATTAAAGAATGTGGGAAGGCAAGGCTTTTGTACTTTGAGCACTTTGAGTTCTCACTTTGGAGTTGTGTGCTCTGAGTTTTCAGAATTGCCTGTTTGCTGGGAGAGCAATGCCGGCTCTGTAGAGAGACCTGTTATCATGGCTTCTTGTAATTACTGCTGCAGTCTGTGGCACTTAGAGAATAGGTTATATCAAAGTCCATACTATATGTTTATGACAGTAGTTGGTCAAGTTCTGCTTGAAAGAAACATTTTCTTCCCTTGAAAAAGGAGATTATGTCTACTTAACCCTTTCTTAACTCTCACAGTATTCACTGTGTATGAGCCTGGGCATGGTTTGAACCCTGTGGCAAGGGTTACAGGATGTTTCTAGTCCCCTGAATGTTTTGTGGAAATGAAAGAAAAGTGAGTTCTTTGTGTTGACTAATAATCTAGTGACAATCCCTACATTATGCCCTCTTTTTTAATATAAACTTTTACAACAGTCACTTGGTCCAGCTTTAGAGATCTTCTTGCCTCTCTGACTTGATTAGCCTTTTATTCTGTCAGCCCTGTTCTTGCTGCTGAGGAATTGTTCCCTTCTTTGAACAAAAGCCATCAGCAGTTCCCGCCTCTCCTCCTCCTTCATAATTTCTTACCTTTCCTGTTTTTCAGCATTCATTTAATTCAGGACCTGAAGTTTTTCTGTGTAGCTCTCAAGCAGGCTACGACTCTGAACACCTGAAGTTGCAGGAATGCCCAGATCTCTGCTGGGCACTCACAAATTGGGCCCTCAAGAGTCCCAGCAGGTTTGTGCTGGAGGATCTAAACCTCTGGCTACCGGTGGGATTTGGGGTATGCACATGTGAAAACCACGTTTGGAAATCTCTGACCTAGATAAGAGCGATCCCCTGGAATGCTGAGTAGTGTTCAGTCATGCACAGGGGAAGTTGTGCTGCCTCATCCAGAGCTGTTTGTGATCTTTAGAAAATATGCTGCTGATAGGAGTTTCAGTCACAGATTCTGGGAAGTCTACTTGGGTGTCTTCTGTGTTGCTCAGCCTTTTCTGGTTGTGGTCTCCTCTGTCTTTGTTCAATTCTTTGCATTCAGGGCACCAACAGGATGAAGAATTTGCGAGTAAAGGTCTGTTTTGCCATGTGATTTTAAAAAATATCTACCACTGGAACAATCAGTCTCTCAGTCTATTTATTTATTTATTTTTAGCCTCAGAGGCTTCTGTCTGTTGAATTGGGTTCTCCTGTTTAAATGTTTTTAGTGCTTATTTAATTAGAAGTTGGAAGAGAGTCATGAAATTCACAGGGTTGTGTAGCTTGGATCTAAAATATAAATGGGCAAAGCATTCATTTTGCTTTACCTCTTGCCAGATTAGGGTGCTTTTTTGAGCCTCCTTTTTATTTCATTTCAATGAATTGCAACTGCTCAGAGTAACTGTAAAACACACGCAGGTTTTTTTTGCATAACAGAGACATGCAAATGATTGTTGAGAGACGTAATTATGTAAAGAAATGTATATGCCCGTATGCATGCACACATACACTACAATGCTTTTTGAAGGGCTATTTTTTCACAATACATCTTCATAAGGCTCTTTTTATGATGCTGATTTATTAATATTGTACATTAAGGCTTAAATTGTCAAAGCTGCCTAAGAGATTTGGATGCCCATTTCCCATTAAAGTTAACGAGAAATGAGCTTTGGAAACCTCAGCACAGAAGTGCATGGCACTTCACAGTGTGCTCTGTGAAGAAAAAAGTCCCTGCCCTGAAGATCCTACAGTACAAAAGCCCCAGGAATGGAATTATAATCGGCATAAGACAAAAGGGATTGTAATGGCACGCATAATATTTTATCCCCTACTCCTGCATTTAGATATATACCTAATCCAAAATCTTTGGACCTGGGCCTATGAGTGAGGGTTTTATATACCTCCATAAAGATAATTAAATCTGTCCAAGATACATATATTCAGCTAACCAGTGAAACTGCTTCCTTCCCACATGTAGGCTGATGGAAGGAGGTGGAAAGCAATTACAATACTTAGTTGCATATGTAAAAACAGCAAGTGGGCATGGACAGCTGTGATTAATGGACGGAGCTGTGAAGTTTAAGGTCTAAAATAGAGGAAGGCATGGGGCCATAGCTCAGAAGAGAGGAACAAACTCCTGTTAATTCAAGGAATGAACTGTATTAGTCATTAGGACATTCTGAAAATCACAGTCATCTTGTAAAGTTGATACCACTTTACTTGGCTACTGAAATTCTACTTACTGCATCATTTAACTAGTCTGGTGTTTTCTTGGCAAAGTTTAAGGTGACAGTAGAGATAAAAGAAGTACCTGTAAGTAAATAATAGGTTTTAAAAGAATACTTTTTCTTCCTTCAATTATATCACTGTATTCATTTTGTGTTGGTTTTATAAATGAAGTCAGACCATAAGAAGAGCTAGATTAGACCACCCTGCTGTAAAAAGCTTGATGCAATTAATACAGTCTGTCTAGAAAGCAGTATTATTTCAGAAACTTTTATGTTAATGATATGGTGTGCACTCGGCATATTTCTTACTAGAACGAGAAGCAAGCTTTTGTTCATTCTTGACTGGGTTTTATTAACCCAGGAGTATCAATGGAAAACGAAGCAGTAATCAGTGTGGAGAATGCAAACTCATCCAGCAAAAACCTCCTAACTCATCAGGTCCCAGAATGATGGGGATGATACTGCACTTTTCATTTTCTGTTGAGTGGAACCTCAAAAAAAAAAAAAAAGTTCACTAAAACATGATTTCTGGTAAGCGGTGGGTGATTACAAGAGGAGAAAGAGGAATTGGGTGTATGTGTCTGAGGGCAGACAAAGACCTATAGTTTCCCTGAGACCCTTTGTAAATGTATCTTTTCATATTGCTGCATAAAGAAGAGGTTTTTATAAAGTACTGGCTAACGTTCAGGAGATGTGTCCCTATTAGTCATGGCTACATGTATTTATTTATTCTAGTGAAATATTTAATGCATGCTACAGTAGAATTGACTTTGTGAACAGTGCTTACAGAATGCAGGGATGTGTGAGAGATGTATATACTAAAAACGGTAATGCATCAGTATGAGTGTATGCATCCATCTTATCATCTATCAATCTATGTGTTCATCCATCTATCCAAGTATTAAAATCATATGCGACCTGTCTGTCTATGCAGCTCTCAGTCTCACCAGATATTAAAATCAGATCCAAATTCAAAATAGATGGATCTAATCACAAACTGATTTTTTGACTGAATAGCATTTGTCAAGAGGCAGCAATGAGACCTTAAAACTGCAAAGAGGCAACCAAAATTAGGGTGCCGCATGGTGCAGTGGCGCTGGCAGTTTGAGTGTGACTGAGGCTATGTTCTAGATAGATGCCCAATCACTTTGACTTTGTAAGTCCTAATTATGTCAAGTTAAGAACCAGCAGGAGCAATAGCGATATTTAAAGGTGCTTTAAAGTGATGCCTGCCATTTCCAGACATCCTAGGAAAAAAGAAAAGCCCTTAATTGCAATATTAACGGGTGGAACCGAATCTGGTAGTCTTGGGACAAAAGAGTTCAAGGCTACGTTGCCTGCAGTAAAGACAATGGCTCCAACATTGAGAGAGTTAACTCGATCGCATACCACTACACTGAGCCCGAGAGTCTGAACTCTTCAAACGCTCCAAATGGAGAGCTAAATCAAAGAATCCTGTTTCAAATCCATCCAAGATGTTGCTGTTTTTCTCCTCTGACAGGAGAAGCATTTGGAAGTGCAGTTTCTTTCTTTTTTTATAGCTGTCTTAAAAAGGAGTTTGGATGTTTAGCACAGCTGGTGCTCATTACATTATGCACTATCAATAAAATAGCATGTGTAATTAATTTTTAATGCAGTGCTGTATGCAGCGCTTTAAAGCAGTTACTGTATGGGGAGAGCCGACACCGGTCACTGACATCAGAAATATTGAAATAGAGGGCTAGATTTTGCATTTTTAAAGGGTGTATGTGCAAGTGGGGGAAGGGTAATTCCCAGCCAGCAATTCTCTGGCTACAATCAAATTTAAAAATATAGGAACAAGATGGATGAAGGTGAATTTATAATTTGCTTATTGGAATGGATGAATTTATTTCCTTTTAGAGTTTGCTGAGTGATGACTGGGTTAGGAGTAGGTGACTTCAGAGTTTAAGTAAGCACCAGGGGACCACACAGCAACTGATCCATCTTTGTTAAAGCATGAACAAGCTTTGGTGGTATCAGGTAGGAGATGAGGCAAAAGGGAAGGTTATGGGAAAGCAAGGGAAGGATGTGTCTGTTCTATCTCATTGAGCAGGTGTTTTTTTTACAGGGGTCCTTTCTTGTGTCTTGTTCTTCCCATTAATAACCCCCAGTTTTTCCCCTTGATTAATTCAATATTTGGGAGTAGCAGTAGTTTGGAAGGGAGAGAGTAGCTTGGTTACAAGGAGTCACCACTGATGGCAAGGTGCCTGCTGCTCTGACAGAAGACCCAAACAAATCAGAGTCTTCTTTTTTCTTGGCATTTGTGCAGTACTTTCCAGAAGACACCAGCATAAATAAAGACTGCTTTAATGGGGTGCAGCAGGCAAGATTTGGGCACCGCCGTAGCTTTTGGCAGATGTTATGTCCAGAAACACCTCACTTGTCTGGAGGAGGAGCAGCCCTATTTTTGAAGCTGTATCATGGTGCATGTTCATTTTCAGCACAGGGACAGGAATGACTTTCATGTTTCTGCAGCAGAGTAACCACCTTCTGCTGCTACCTCCTTCCACACTTTTCAAGGAGTTGAATGCCTCTTGGTGAACACTTCCTAAAAAGAGAAGAAATCAACTGCAGGAAGAGAAGGAAGGAAGCTATCACCTACAAAGTGACAAAATCAAGGATAGTGTTTGTGAGGTGCCTTGCCTTTTGGTTGGGCAACGCACCAGCTTTCTAAGATCTGATTTTTATTTTTAATAGACATGCATGAGGCATAAATATTTGCAATTATTCTTTCTTTCTCTCAGTAAATTGCCATTCATTTGTACATAGAATATGCTAAACAGTTCACTTGTGCAGCCTCACCTGGCATATTCAGGATGGAGTTTTCTTTTGCCCCCTCAGCAGCAGCTTTTTGTCATCACATTTCTTCTCGCTTTCTGTCAGATATGTGCAGATGTGTTTGTGTGTCTGAGCCAGGAAGTGAATTGAGCTGTTCAGTTTGTGAGAACACAGATAAATCTCTTGTGCACAAATACAGTGCTCAGCATCAAAGGAAGTAGAGCGAGCCATGGTGTATGGTGTAGGTAGTTGTGATGAGAACCCCTCTTTAGTTCACAAGTCAGAGTGGGAAAGGTGGAGGCAACAGTGAGGCGTTGTACATTTTGTAGTGAAATAGCTTTATTTTACTTTTTTTAGAGCAATTGGAACACATGGTCCTGGAGTGGCTCAGGTTTAGGCCAGAGAGCTGCTAAAAAATTACCGTATGTCCCTCCAGAGCTGCCTAATTCAGAGGACCTGGTTTCTTTTTTTCTTTTCTGAGTGCTTCATAAAAATAGATGAAAGGAAGAGTTCTGTGCTCAGATGGGACGCTTTATGTTCAGAAAGGGTTTTGAGTCAAAGAAGCCATGCTGATGCTCCTTGCATGTGCCCCACTGGGCTCCTGTGTGCTTCCTGTTGGTCCTTCTTTCTGCTGAGCAGTAGACAGCTGAGCAACTGTTAGCAACATACGTTTTTATGCTGTTTACTTTCTTTTGGACAGGCTTTTCCCAAGCATTTTTGCAGTACGTACAAAAATCTGGTAGGTTTGAGTATGGTATGTGCCTTTGCTATCTTTATTTCCCTCTCATTTTTGTCTTAATCAAACCATTTATACAGGTCCCTGTTCCAGCTAACACAGCCTGCTGCAGCACAAGCCGGGGAAGCCAGGTTAAATGAGTCAGTAAAACATGCACTTGGAAGGAAGTAGGCAAAAATCCCACTGCATTTTTTATGAATTCAGCTGCAAGAGTCAGAGGTCCTGGGACTTCTGGAATGAGGTTAATGCAGGCAGTAAGCAGGGCAGTAGGGTGACACAGACACTGGAGTCACGCCGTGAAATGGTACTTTCTAAATTACTGTGTTTGCTGTTACCATAAAGAATCTCTGGTTAGAGAGAGGCCAGTTTGCACAACATACCTGCAGCTTTTATGCTTGTGTAAACGTCGCTTGGCTATTTGGAGCCAACTGTAAATGTATTATTTTCAGTACGTCCCCTGGCAATGCAAGGGGAACATCCTATCCTTTCTGTGTGTCACACTGTCTCCTTACATGTCCTGTATTGACCTAGATTACTTCATGTGAGACCCAGATCTAAACCTGATCCTTAAGTCTCTTCCATGGCTGCGTGACAAGTGTAGTGCTTCCAGGTCATGCTGTACCACACTAGCAGTCCACTGAGGGATGAGGTAGGGACTGCCTAGGGACGCTTAGCTGAGCATCTTTCTATGAGGTGTTTTCTGACTTCAGTGGCGTTGTATGCCAGCTGTGAACATGGTCTATGGAGTTCAGGGATGGACAGAGATTTACGTAAGAATCAGAGTACTGTTGGGAAATAAGTAACATTTAAAACTGTCCATGGCCATCAGGCTGAAAACCAAAAATTGATGGAACCTTGTAAGACCTCAGCATAATACCAGTGCCCTTTACCTGTGAGTGAACTATTTTTTCAGCGTGCATCTTCCAACAGTGATTTGGGTTGTTTTCTCCTCTCATTGAACAGAGAGAAAGTAAGTTCATTTATTATGGCACAGGCAGTCTTATAATGCAAATTCTGTCCAAAAATTAGGTCTGAGTGTTTACAGATTGATTAATCCAAATCCTTTATAAAAATGTGTGAACTGTTGATTAAGCTGGGAATAGGATCATTGTGGTTTTGTGTACAGGGAGGACAAGATTAGTGCGTAACTTTACCTTTCTGCAAAACCATGTAAAATATAATAATAATAAAAAAATATTTTCTTTCTTTTTTCTGGTTTCTCCTTAACTGAACTCTAATGCAAATTTGAGGTAGAATATTAAAAACTCTGTAGCCTATTGAAGCGAAACACTTCACTGTCATTATCAATAGATACATAGAATAGTTGTAAAATAATCCTGTGAAATTGCTGTAAACTCCCTCCCAATTTCCTTCGTACTTTCTCTGCATGAGGAGTGGTGTGAAAGCTGCAGTGGTGCTAGCCCCTGCCTCCACCGCCACTGTCAACGTTCATTAGTGCAATTGAGCACACTCATAAACGTCTGAGCTTTTCCCATATTTAGAGCCCTCTAGCCAGCAGATCTTCCCTTCTGCTCTACCCTTTTTTCCCTGTGAGGAAAAACCCAGTGGTCAGGGTCTGAGGTGGGAACTTGAGGTATAATTTCAATTCTGTAGCCTGGTATCATCCAGAGCTGTAAGGGTGTGTGGGTGACAGTACCATCGCTGCCTTAAATAATTTGCTCTGTGCCCTTTCGTGCTAAGTTTGCCAGGCCGTGTCTTGTGATGATAAGATGAGATTTATTAAATTTGTTTTCTCCTTAATAGGCAAAGATGAGTGAATGCCGTTTCTCACTTTCTCCTCACTCTTTGTTCACAGATTGCTCTCTTGGGCCAGCTGAGACTGCTGGGGAGGTATTACCCAGGGGATTTCATTGTCTCAGGGTTAGATTTGCCCCTCTGCATGGCAGCACGGGGCTGCATTGCATATAGCTCCCTGCCAGCAAGACCCAGTGAGTGACCATCCCACTTGCTGGGCTGTCTGATGGGAGCAGGCTGCTCTGTCTGTGGCTACTCTGACCATGCAGCTTCTCCCCATTCCCACCTTTCCTTTCCCCTGCTCTGCCCCAAACATTTATACTTCTTTCTTTTTTTAATATATTGCTTCAACTTTTCTGTCAGGTAGGTCCTTCATTCATTGCTGTCACTGCCAGTGGTCCCTGCAGAAATAATTACAGCTTTTTTTTTTTCTAGAAATCAAGTTCAAAGTGAATTTGCTGGGTTTTGTGGGGTTTTTTAACTTCATATTTTTTTAAATGGAAATGACTGCTGAAAGTAAACACAGCTTGCAACGTACAGACTTATTGGGTCAGCATGAATTTCCTTAATAACCTGGGGTATGCATGTGTGCACGTGCATGCGTGTGTTTTTTTCCCCCCTTAAACCTTGGAATAAGAGTGCTGTCTCTTTAAATCCTAACTCAAACTTTACTGGCGATTTTACAGAGCCTGGTTTCATTTATAGTGGAGCCAGACTTGCTGTGTGAGAGCCGTCCGCATGCTGGAATTAGTCTTAAGCTCGCTTCTGTGGCGTTGCCAAATTCCATGTTTGTGTTTTATTTAGAATTCTTTTCACGGCCAGTCGAATCTGTTCAGGCACACATAGGCAGTGTTGCGCCCCATGGAGAAAATAAGCAAGTTTGCGTTTTCTTTGGCATAGGCCATGGCCACAAAAGACTGTGGTCTAAAAAAACATTTTTTAAAAGCTATTTTAACCCATAACAGATGTATGAAGTAGGCACACACATGCCAGCTTCCTTAGTTTTAATTAAAAAATAATTACGGCTTTAATGGGATGCTAGTGACAAATTTGGATGAATGGTGGGTGACATTATCTCAGGGCTTGCTTCAACTTATAAATTAGTGCATTTCTCTTGGCCAGTGGTACAGATGAAATTAAACGAAGGAGCAGATTAATATTTCTTAAAGTTACATTGAACCAAATGAAAAATCAAATCAAATAAAAAAAAAGCCAGGCCCATTCCTCCTTCTCTCGCTCAGATTCCCGTTTGCATGAGATCACTGAACATGGGGGAAAGGTGATTTTCCCTGGCTGATAAATGATCTGGCCAGCAATAAACTGGGCTTAGGTTTGCAAGGTACCTGTCCCTTTTGTAATTTCACATCGATAGCCACGTCGCCAAATTGTTGTGATTAATGTCAGCAGGCACTTCTATTTATAACCACATCTAACTAGCTAACAGAGTACCTCCGAGCCAGGAAATCTTAAATATAAAACCATCCCTACATGCTGCATGTTGCAGTGGTTCTCCCTCCATACCTTGGCTAATGGGCTGCCTTTTGGGCTGTGATGCCAGCCGTGATTCTTCACATCTTTAGGCTATTTTCAATTTGGGGCTTTTAAGGCTCACCAGAACTGGGCTAAGTGCACAGGCTTGCACAGGTAACAACAGTTTATATTTATGAAGAAATAAACAAAGGAGTAATAAACATGTAATGAGCTAACCCCAGATGGTATCTCTGCTGTTATTACAGTCAGGTGTATGCAGAGCTGGGGGAGAGGGAAGGATCAGCCTGGGAGGCTGTGGATATCGAAGGAGGAGGAGGAGAGGTCTGATGGGTTCCCTGAAAAAAGTGTCTTCCTTCTTCCCAGGCAAGCCTCCATCTCCACCCATGGACACCCTGAACAGGTGCTGAGAGGAGAGACAATAGAGCAGCACAATTTTTCAAGGTGTGCGGCAGAATCACATTTCCTCTGGACCTGCTCCTCCCACCCTGGAGCTTTCCAGCAGGAAAGGCAGCCTGGTGTGGGATGGGGCTTTCTGGATGGGAGCAGATGATCAGCTTCATGATCTATGGCACAGGCAGACAAGGATCGTTTTGTGTGTGAATGGTCAAACCCAGCTTGCTGTTCTCAGATGTATTCTTTCCTGAAACTTCTCAGGTGCTTAACATTTAGCTCACCTTACAAAAAAACCCTAAAATGCTGCTGATAAGTGTAATCTAGATGGTGAGAGCTCTTCTTCACTTAGGCACTGCCAGTTTTCTGTAACAAATATGTTATATTGTTTCCACAATAAAAAATAAAAACAATTTTTGGAAAAAAACAATTGAAAGAAAGATAGAAAAAGAGAATATGAGGTGTTTGGTGGATAGCTGCACACCTTTCCCTAGAACAGTCCAGATTTCTCTTGTGATCTGCAGATGTTCTGCTACTGATTTCCACACAAATGTGGCAGTGTCCCCCGCCTTGCTTGCTGAAGGCTGTCTGCTGTGTTAAGCTGGGGAAACCCAGCAAGAGGAAGCTACTGTGCTTGGCTTAAGCTAGTCTGGACAGTTTTTGTTCCTCAGGGTGATCTGCTTTGTCCCTTGGGGAGAGCAGTGTCTCTCCTTGGTGTGCAGGATGTCCGTTGCCTAAAGCTGAATCAAGCCAGACTCTCGAAAGACAGGATTCTTAGGCTTTGTTTAACTGCAGCAAAAGAGAGAGAGATTTTCCTTTGTCGATTGAATGAGGATTTCTGTGGTAAAATTTCCCTGAGCTTGAATTCCTCATGAGTGAAAATGAAGTTCCAGCATTAAAAACATGAGTCACACAGTGCAGATGAGAGTCATTTTTGCATTCCTGGAATTTTTGGAAGGGAAACATTACATTCATGATAATCCTTTCAATTATACCTTATTGCTAAAATAATCCATGAGGCATTCTGCAGTAGAGCCCTCTGCTATTTGGTTACAGTTTAGGCTTTGAAAATAGCACCTAAAAGCTTTTAGACTCCTGTGTGTCAGTGTTTTAATTTTCTTTTTGTGTTGCTGTACACAGGATGGTCCAGTGTCTTTTTAATGTACTCAGGTTTTTTTTGTTTAATAAATAAGGCTAATTTGATTTGTTCTGATCTGTCTCAAGTATCTAATTGCTGCTGTAGAGAATGATTAATGTCCAGCTGAAAGGATTCCACATCTATAAATGAGAATTGAAAGCAGATGTTAGTTTGATGAACGTGTGCTGCCCATTCCTTGTCTGCACTGGCTTAGAAAGCAGGCTGCTGAGATATCGCTATCTATCAAAAAAGAGATGTTAGATGCCAAATACAGTTCAGAGTCACAGACCTATCATGAGCTGAGTGAACAGTTAACAAATAATGTATCCCAGGTAGTTTTTTTCCCTGCTTGTGAAATATCTATACACATGATAGTGTTATCCTCAAATTGTCAGAAGTATTTGACAAACTCTAGTTCAGCAGAATACACTGTGAATTGATACAACCAGGACTTAGTCTCTCAGTTTTTACTCAGGGAGTAGTGTTGGTATGTTGTCTGAGGGCAGGTAAGTTCAGGCTCCAATGCTATTGCATTTGCCGTGCTGATTCTGAAGTTAATTCAACCTATTGAAAAAAAAAATGAAGCCGATACTGTTCTCATTTCTATTTGTGGACTGGCTAGGTGCTCAGGCATTTCTGGCAAGCCAGACCAAATGCTTTTCAGAGTTTGCTAGCTTGAGTTCATGTGGATCTGTGGAGAGCAGACAGTAAAAAGACTGAATTGCCTGGGCACAAGATCAGGTATTTTAGTGTCCAGCCAACTTTGACGTACACCCGCATACAATAAGTGCAACAGCTTTTTAGATAAAAGCAGGTACAAACAGGATCTTTTCACGTGGGCTTTCCAGTTTAGTAATGTGTGATGCTTCACAGTCCTTTGTCAAGTGGTGCTCTCTTGGCTGTTTCCCAGCCAGTGTGTAACCCCTGCTTAGCAGCCAGTGCTTGTCAAAGTGGAGGAGAAGAAATTTTGGCCAAGGGCAGACATTTCTAATAATGGAAGTAGGATTGTCAGTGTTTCCAAAAAAAAGAGAGCACTTTCTTTTTAAAGCCTCTTTTAAAAATCTTTCCTGTACTTTAAAAATGTTCACCAGTATTACTGTGAACAAAAGAGAAAAAATAGAAAGCTTACAGATTTAGTCACTTTGATTTTTTTTTTTTTTTTGTGAAACAGCCTTTGCATTTTTACTTTTTGTTAAATCGCTATTCAGGTAATGCCTATGACTAGAAAACTGTTTCACAGATGGACAGACGAAGATGTAAAGACCAACACAAATCTTCCTTGCTGTTTATAAATCAGGCTGACATGGGATGTGCAGGGGAGAGAGGGAAAGAGTGAGAGGAGGGGAGATAGAAGACAAAAGTGACAGAGAAAGGACTTGGAGTCATGGAGAGGGATGGGTACTGGCATCCCAGAGCTCTGGCTACTTCAGCTTCTGTACTGTAGTCATGTCAAAATTACAGCAAAGAAAAGTACTTCCAGTGGGACCTTCTGTTCCCCTGGTGGCTGAATAGGACTCTACATTCCCCAGCCAGATGAGAACAGAGGAGAGACTAGTTTTACCTTTAGCTGGCTTTTCCATTTGGGGTGTAACTGTAACAACATTATTTCAAATGCGATGATTTCTTAACATCCTTAGATTTTGTTTCATAGACAGTATTGAACTGAGCAGCAAGACTTTTTCAGTTAAAGTAACTACATTTTACTGGGGTTAAACCTCATCTTTTAGATTGTTTCTGATGTTTTTTCCTGACCTGTTTCTACCTGGCTGTGCTATACTGTCAACAGTTCCCAACTGATATACCTTACTAAGTGACTGTAAATCTGAAAGTGGACCAAAGTAAAATAAATGGTAGCTCTCTGCCTATGAGGTGATACTTTCAAGTTACTACAAACCAAAACCTGCTTTATGTCTTCCTTTACTTCTCTTTTGTTCTCCACTCTATTCTTAGCTTTCCTTTCTTATAAGGAAGAAATGTAATTGATGCAAATATGACTATCCTAAATTAAGCTGGTGAGATAGTCATGTGGCTGATATCATTACTGGTCACTCTGTACCACATGGTAAACTTTATTTCTGTAAAGAAAAGCTAGGACTGAAGTCAGGAGATGCCACAGCTTACAGTGCAGTCAGCAAAATATGTTGTAGTTTCTCTTGATGTAGTCTCCTGACTAGGTTTTCCTACATCCTTACGTGGGTTAGGAGAAAACATCCTTGAGAAAATGTGTAAAGAAAGCTGTCCTTTGTAACATGATGGCTTTCCTCATTATAATGAACTCTGTCTGCTGAATGAGCTGCACATGTGTAATTTTTACAGGACAAGACTTGTCCGAAGTATTTTATTGTTTCTGGAAGTGGTCACTTCAGTGAGTACACAGGTACCATGAGTCACTGTTGGACTGCTCTGGCTGCTTTTTAGCAGGTTTTCCTATGCATAAAGGTGCGCCTGGCCCTAAGCAAATTGTGGAACTCCCTTGTGTTGGCAGCAGGAAGGTGTAAAGGGGTTGGAAACTTCATGTGGAGCACACAGCTCAACACATATCTGTATGGGCAGATCTGTATGGGCAGGTACTCTGTTGCCCTTACACAATTGAGGGCATGGCTGTAAGCTTTAGTCATGCGTCTAAAATCAAAGGAGAACACAGTACAGGGAGTGTTCCTTGGAAAAGGCAGCTTTAGGAGGCCAGCAACAGCCTGTCTTTACGGCTTACCTGTCCAGGGGTCCCCAGTGGTATCAATGAAAGGACCCTAAAAAGAACAATCCAGGTTGAAAAATACTGTGAGTGGATTTGAAAATTTGATGTATGCTTTTATGGCTATCTGGTGAAAAGTATTGACAAGAGAAGGAGATACTGGTATTGCATGTCCTATTCCCAGCAGTTTGGGAAATCTAAATCCAAGCCTTCATTGAATTTTCCCTTTGATTTTGGAAAAGGCCCTTAATTTCTCCATGGAAAGTTTCCTGCCAGTTCAGTAAGCAATTCCAACTCTTCACTCTCTGATGGGAGTATTATGAGGATAAAGACATGGAAATTTCTGAGGTGCTCAAATAGTAAAATAATAAAAAGCTCCGGAAGTATATAAAATGAATGAGAGTAATATAGGCTAAGTTTTGAAGAATTGCTTATCCCAGGATGATCCCATAGGATGTGATGGAAATGAGGGTCATTGATGGTGATTGATGTTTGTCCAACTGTTACTGTGTTTAAAATACTCAGAAGTGTATAAGAGATACTGCTGTTACTCCTCTCTGTGAAAACAGTGAATCAATTTGTGCTTTCAGGTACAGCAGCTCAAGACCATTGCAAATTAAGCCATTGGAAATCAATGGGGTTGCACATTTGTAACTGAGATCAGAATTTGGCTTGGCCTTATGTGTTAATTCTTGCATCTAAACCTGGAAGAAATGGCTTTTTTATTACAGCAGTGCTTGAAGAGACCCCAGGAATGTAAGGTGTAAATATTAGAGGCTGCCAACAGCTAGTGGCTGTTTCGGCCTAATAAACTGGAAGTAAATAACTTGGTGATTAGCTGGAATTGGCAGGCCACTTAAACACAACGCTGACTGGGTACATGGTTTTCCCTGTTCACACCTTAATACTGTATAATAGCATGGATAGATGCCTGGAAGATATATGAGCCTCAGCAGAACTTGTTCTGAATCTACCCTGACACTTCTATTCGTGAATAATCTTAATGATAACAACAGCAACAATATGTACTTAGCTAGAAACTTTCATCCCAAGGACCCCAGAGCACTTCTAATTTGAAGAGTGAGCGAACAATAAACAATAAAATTTGAGTCTTTATAGGAAGGATTGTTTTGCAGCTTAAATGTTGAAAAAGGAAGCCAGTGGAAATTGAGGTTTCTTGCTGCTGCCCCCATCAGAGTCCTTCTGTGAACCTGGCTAACTAACAACACCCTTTCCCCTCAGCGTGTCTCTGTAGTGGGGACATATGAGGCTTAATCTCAAGCAAGCAGGTGTGTAGATAAAGCAAGCAGTGCAAGGACCTAAGCAGAATTATTGCGAATAGACTTGTATGTCCAGAGAAATTCAACCCTTGGAGATCCACTCTAGGAAGAAATACAATCAAATAGCAAGGAAACAGATGAATTCTTTCAGGGCAGGACATAGACCAAGTCCATGGGAGTTACCAGAAAAATCAATTGCTATTGATTCAGTGAGCATTTAGATCAGGCTTCTTGCTCCCTGACTACCATTAAGTTGTATTTCAGGAGACAACAGGGCATTTTGGCAATGGTAGTAAGAGAAAATTTGGCACAGTCCACTCATTTTTGCCATTACCATGCTCCTGTCTCACTTCTCTTCTTTTGTCTGTGTGCTGTAAGTAGCAAGAGAAGATTTTGGTTGTCATTTGCTACCTTTCTGAGTCCCACTTAAAGCTCTAATACATGGGCTTGCTTTAACATTTTTTTGTTCCTTTGGATGACTTTACTTTTTCCTTTGCAGCGATGAGGCTCCGTCTGCAAGGAGGAATTCCCCTCTCCTATGTAATAAAATGACCAGACTGGGTTAGCATTGTGTCCTCAAGTAGAAAAGGATATAAAATACTCAAACGGTGCCAGGCTCCTTGACAGAATTAATACTTCACAGTATTGTGTCACTCCTGCAGCCTCTAGTTTTCAGTTACCCATCCCTCTTCGTCATTTCATTAGTCATTATTTTTGACAATGGGTGTAGTGATGTGGTTTGACTGGAAAGCACCAGGGTACAGTGTCCAGGTTTGTTACTTATGAATAGTGGCCATCATGTTGACGTGTAGATTACTAAGAATTAAAGATGTGTAGGGGTCAGAGAGTATATTGTTTTTTGACTCCTCTGCTCTCTGAAGTGTAGTCTTGTGGTGGTTTAGAAAGGGCGATAATCCTTAAAAATGCTGCAACTTGCCTGAGATTGCATAGCATAGTTCATCCTTGTGGTTTCTCCTAATCAGCCTTCACAGGTGAGCATGACCATTTTACAGGCAGGAAAAAAAGGGCTTGGATGCAGACTTGGTTAGCAAGTTCCTGGCCTCTACAAATCTGGTCTGGTCATGTTGCCACATGAACAATGGGCATAAAATGAATATACAGTTGAAAGTGATTTGCTTTGGGTTTGGATTAGGCCCCTAATCCAGGTCAGCAGTTATCAAATTATCTTGCAGAAGATAAGAGTATTTTGGCCCAAGGTAGTCAGAATTAAAAAGCATGACAAAAGCACATCTAAAATTCCTACTTAGGAGGGCTAAAACTTATGCATGGTGATACTGGAGCACTTCCAATCAAATCATAGGACCTGCTTGGCTTTTAACTTCTACTGTAACTAAGAATATGCAAAATAAATTTAAAGAAAAGAGGGGAAAGATGTAAATACAACTGATTTTTTTTTTTTTTGAGATTAAGTACTTGATTCCTGAAGCCTGCTAGGAAGGCAAGCCAGAGTTGGCTCTACAATGTGAATCTTCAGGTTTTGGAGAAGCCAAGAATCCAGAATGGCTGCTTTATATGGGATTTCTTAATTTCTTCAAGGTCTTGGGCGAAAGTCAGAGCTGTATGAAGGTAGGTGTGCGTGGTATTTTGCAAGCAGACATGAGCTTGTTCTGCCCATGCTTCAAGCCAGCTGGACACAAGCCAGCTGTGCACCGGAAGCCATACAGCTGTACGAGAGGAGGATGTTGAGCCTCAGCCCCATCTCTCTGCAGGGCTTGTCAGCTCGGGTTTGGGGTTGTACTAACTGCAGCTGCATGTCCTCTACATTGGTGCTGGCTTGTGTCTGGCCTGGTTGGAGTGCAGGCAGGGTGAGCCTTTGTCAGCTTGCCAGATACCATGTAGACATACCCTTCCTCACCCTAGGTAGCAGTTTCTCAGGCACTTAATTTTCATGAACTCAGCATGAGCAAATGTTAGTCATCTTGAGTAGTGGTTGCCAAAGGAGGTCCTTTGTGTAACACACAGATTTAGCAATCTAGGCATTGACTCTGCCTTACTAATGTCTGATCTGCTTTCTCCCAGGCCTTTCCACTCCCTTGGTCACTGTCAATCCCCTTTCCTGCTAGCTGCTCCAGCCCATAATTGCATCTTACTGCAGTGATACAGTTGTCAGCCCTGCAGAAGTCCCCAGACTTTATCTCTACCCTCCCTCAGGGAATGTAGTTTGCCACCAGCCCTGAGAAGCTGGTTTGGAGTCTCTTGGAATGGTTGAGATCTTGATAGTGCATTATGGTGATACTGCCTTTTCTCTTTACCTTGGAGAAGGGAGTGGCAATTCAGCCATAAGAGAACAAGTAACTATGGCAAGCTGCTGTTTCTTCCCTAGGGAGTATAATAGAAGTTTCAGCCTAGAAGGCACAGAGTATGCTTCACAGAGTAAAATGAAAAAGAGTAAAAAAAAAGTTGGCATTGGCTCATGTTTCCAAGTTGTTTGAGCTTTGATTGGTTTCTGTAATTCAAGGCATTGTAGAAGTATATTTTACATTTCCTTTTATTGTCTGTTACTAATGCCCTGGTATTCCTTCCTACTTGGCTCTAGCTGAACTAGTTGAGCTTCATAGTGATATAAAAGCTTGAAATTGCCCAGAAAAATTAATCTTACTTCAGTTTTTCAGGTGCTTGAACTGGTGTTCTGAAAAAACCCCCACATGATCAAGGTTTGAAACTATAGTCTGTTCATCCCACTAGAAACTTCATGGTGACTTCTGTCAGGTTTCTTCTAAGGATTTGTATCCTAAGAATTGAGAAGAATAACAAATGTTCCTGTTGCATGAAGTATTACAGTTTCAAATTGTGTTTTACTTCTTACTGGAATGAAACTCAAAAGATTTCAGAGAAATGGAATTTAATTTTCAGGTTTTTTAGGCAAACCCATGATATTCTGGTTCAAACCCAATGGCTTCTGGGTCAGTATTGGTGTTGTTTCATCACCTTTTTCCCAGATTGTTTGCAATCTGAGAAAAGGAGCTGAATATGACTACTAGGGCAGGTCCCTGACCATTAGGCAACTCTCTCTTGCATAGTCTTTCTAATGAAACTTCACTGAAACTCAGTTTATAACACAGGTCATCTTAGCTGTCAAGAATCTTTGATAAAAGCATTCTGGGCAGCTCTAGTCCATGGTCTTCAAACTTGTTTTAACTTCAACCATGTAAGTCAAATCTGTAAGATAGAATCTGTGGTGTCCTGTGAAAAGGAATGGGCTTTATATATTGACTACATTGCTTGGCTGGTACAGCTATCTTCCAAGAAGTTTTTTAGTGTGATAGGCACAAGAGGAGTTTTCCACTTGTCTCTTCCATGCCCTGTGAATCCCAGCTGAATTCCAGATAGTACCTGAAATTCCAGACATGGGACACTGAGCCCTAGGGTGACCTGGGAGGAAAGCAGTTGGAAAATACCTTGTAGAGTGGGTGCGCTTTGCAGTTGGGGAGATGTAAGCTAATTTGTCAGCTATCGCAAAACACTCATTTCCGTTGCTACAGTTTTGGCTAGAACTGTTCAAGCTCTGCAGGGTTCAGTTCACAAGGTTGTATGTGAACTGAACCCTGCTCTCAGATTGAGGAAGGGTGGGTGGAGAATCAAACCTTTCAGGTTTGCTTAGAGGGATGAGTCTGAGAAATTCACACCTTCTGAACCTCTTCCTCTATTCACATGTGAACTGAGCCCTTTAGTACTTTTTAGTCAGGACTTCATAGTGATCCTGGTAATACTTTATCTCCATTTGTGTTCCTGGCTTTCTCTGCTGAGTCATGCAGAATGCTATACAGTGCTTTCCTCTCCTTCGGGGCTCTAGGTGCTGCCACTAATTAGCTCTTGCATTGTTATAAGGTGCATTCAGGATCTGCCCTGCACCTGCACTGTAGGTTGCCTTGTTGCAGGCTGATCTCTTGTTAATACACATGTGGAATCTGTCCTCTACCCAAATTCATGAGAAGTGTGGTTTTTAATTTGCAGAAAATATGATAGGCCTACAGTTCCACTCTAGCTACTGAGAACAAGCACCAATGCAATATTGTGGCTTGTTAAGGCTATTTGCAGCAGGATCCACATCTAAAAAACCCAACCCAAAATCCAGTAGGCAAAATCATATTTATGTTCCACAGACTTGATGTGGCATGTGCAAGGACTTGGTGGCATTTTTAATTCGCAGTTGTGTCCCTGTCAGTGTTCCCTTCTCAAACTTTCATATTAATCCCAACTCCATTTCAGTGTGTTGCCCATATTCTGCTCTTGCTTAGACCCAGTTGATTACTGGGAATTAAATACTTGTAGTGGCAAAACATATTAAAGGAAAAACAGGATTTTGTGTACACTCCCGATTACCATAATGAGTATATATATTTTTACTGTGGCTGTGGAGACATTTTAATGTGGCTTCTCAATTTGACACAAAGTAACTCCCTTTCTTGCTGCTGCTTATAGGTGTCCTAAGAAGGAATAATCCAAGCTAGTGAGAGATTTAGCTGCATGGTGCACTTCACTTTTCTCACAATGACAGTATCTTTTATCTGTTTAAGTGCAGTACAGAATATGTGGTTTTGAACAGGTGGATTTTGGTGAAAGACAAACAGATTCCCACTCCCCTTGACGCTAGAAATAGAAATAGCACTCAGCAGTCAAAATATTTCACTCTCTGGTTCTAACTGTATCTGAGTGTGCCTGTGTTTCATGTCCTGTTATCATTGCAGGAAAGAATCCCCCATCCTTGATAGCTTTTTTTTGGTGCTTTTTGCAAACACGAGAGTGAAGAAGTAAGGGGGAGCTCTTCCACAACAAATACCACTGCATGCTCAGGGATCTTTTGGAAACAACCCTTTTTTAAAAAAAAAAAATTATCTTCCAACAGTCCTTATTACTAAGATATTCATTCTTATAAAGGGATGTTAAATAATTAAGCCAGTGGAAGGGGCAACATCAACAAATGCTGGAATATATTTAAATAATGAAGAACATCTTTAATTTGTACATGTAAAATAATTGTGGGCCGATGGCAGGTTAGCATTCATATTTATTAAAATGTATTTGCCTCTCCTTTAGAGGAAGAAGGTTGTCGTTTCCTATACTCTCCCTCAGCCTGAGCCACTTCAAGGCTTCCTTCTCTTCAGTCAAAAAGAATCAATTATGCGTTGCGGTTGCTTTCCCCCAAAATACTTTGATTGCCTCATTTTGTTTTAGCTGAGAGCACTCCAGTTATTTCTCTTTATACAGGAGGGAAGAGGGATGTAGAAATTACCCAGTCTGTAACCAAATAACCTGGCCTTTAGTGAGGATTCCTAGTGATTCAGAATATTGACAGCAATCAGGAGTCTCAGGCTGTTGAAACTTCCCCTCTAATTGAACTGGGAAAGGTAAACCAGTTTCAGTGCTCCACATGCTGTAATTGCAATAATTTAATTTAGCTATTTAACCTGTAATTCAGTGGTATTTATTAAAGAGCATAGGAGAAAATGAGGCCATTAGGAGCCAGAGATGAATACATTGAAATGAAAATGAACACTTCTAACTGCTAGTTGACCTTCGTTTTGTAGCAGTTTTTATTAGGCTGGTCACAGTAATTACTGGGACGTGAATCATGGAGAAAAGTGAGTAATTCTGTAATGAACATTTTTATTCATTATCTCACATTTTCAGGAACCAGAAAAGTATCATGTAAAAGTATCTCCAGTGTTCTCCTTTTGTTTGTTTTTTGACAAATAAGGGTTTGTGGACAATAGGCCGGTGCAGAACATCACTCCACTGTGAGAATCATGTCATGCTGAATTGATGGACACCTGGTGCTCCACATGCAGCTTGTGGGGCGGTGGGGCACACCTAGGGAGACCTACTCGTTTGTAAGTCAAACAGGAATCATAATAGTAGACACAGGACATGCTGGTCACCTCTGTTAAAACAGGATGGCACATTTTGGGACAAAAGGTGAGGTATTAAAATTTGCCAGTGGCTTGTGCTGGATTCTCTGATCTTGAGTCCTTTCACTGTGGCTCCTGCCAAGGGGCAGTTTTTTTGGGAATAGGTCTTCCTGGCCATTAGTGAGCTGTTTTGGGGAGTAAAGTCAGCATTTGTGGAGGCTTCCTAATGGCTTGAAAGGCAAGAGTGAGGCCTTTTCAAACATCACTGTGCAAGCAGTAGAGCATCCCCCATTCCTCTCCTGCTTTGGCTCACACTGGCATTTCCAACACCAGCCTAGCTCTGGAGAGCACAAGCTGCTTCCCAAGCCTTTACTTCAGAGGAGAAAGGGTGGAAAGAGAGCAGGAGTGGGTGAATTTGTGGCTCTGCCTCTTGCGTGGCTGCTCTGGAACTGCTGTCTTGCTGGGGAGAAGAGGAGGGGATCAGCACCCTGCAAGGAGGTGGGAGCCCGCATGCTGCCCTGTGCCAGTGCCTGTGCACCATGTAGCATGGTCTGCTGGGTGTCCTGCCACCACAACCCTTCCAGCCATGTTGTTTCATTAAATCTGCTCCTTTGCTGCAGCAAATTGTTCAGTGTTAGTGTCTTGGCAGGGAGGAGAACGGGCAACGTTTTGGCAGTTGTGCTGTGATTGATATTCTGTTCACGGCTCTTGAACACTCTGATCGTTCTTTTTACCACACTTGTTTTCTTACTAGTGTTATTAAACCAGCCAGACTCTACAGGGACCTGGCCTCCTGTACTCCCATAGTTCACAAGATCTGGAGGGGTTTTTCTTTTAGGTTTTTTTTTTAATACTTTTTTTTTAAGTCTTTTTGTCTTTGTTAGTTACTACCCAATACAATGAGATGTTAAGTTCAGTGAGAGCAGTGCAGTGAAGGGGGTTACTCCCCAAATCCCTCCAGCATATCAGCACTATTCACTGCCACTGTAATTCTAACATGGATGAAGATGGTGAATTTATTTACTGTCATTATTCACCCTGAAGAGGATGCTAGTAGTTCCAGGTTCGAAGCTCTACATGCTGGAGATGGTCTTTGCTAGGCATTCTTTCCTCTACTTAAAAGTGGCCAATAAACTTATACTAAGCAGCAGTGATGAAAAACTGCAGCTGCACTAACCTCTTTATTTCCCAAAGTTTGTGTTTTCTTACTTGAAGCTCATTGATTTTCAGTCTGACTTTGAAAAAGGAACATAGGTCTCATTTAGTGAGACTCTCCAGTGTTGCACATTCCTAAGACAGTTTTCCTAATTTCCTTCACTGTCTTAACTTTGAGGCACATCTCAGTCCCTCTGGCAAATCTCTCACTGGGACTGACATAGACTTGAGACGGGGTATTCAGATGGCTGAGGCTATATTCTGTGGGCTTAAGGTGGTAAAAAAAAAAAGGAGTTGCAAGTGGTAAGGTATCAATACTTTCAACATTCATCTGGGGTCAGAAATTGAACATAAAAACTGAGATTGGAAGAGTGTGTTTATGGAGAGGCACCAAGGAGCTGGGCTGAAGAAAGGAAATATGATATTTTCCAGTTGACTGATTTTCCTGCCATATCCCCTTACCTGCAAGCTACCTCTCACTGCACAGCCTAGAATCACAGCCTGGTAAAGATGCCACTCTTGGCACCAATTTTCTCTACTGGATACTGATTTAACCTCTACCTCACCAAAGAGTCTAACCTGAATGCTTGCTGGAGATTGGAAAGTATTTAACCCCCCTTTGGAATTTGGCAGTGTGATCTCAGGGTGGCTTGCAAAGTCTTTTGTGGGAGATTTAGTTACCTATGACTAGTTTTTTTTACAATACTGCCACATTCATCTGGGCCCCTGTTGCTAAATGGAGATGTACAAATGCATGTCTGACCACCCTCATTCAGTGATTAACCAGAAAACTTATTCTTGGGTCAACCTAACAAGGTGGCGTTTTATTACTAAAGGTTTTCATCTGTGGTGACTAGTTAACAGTTATGGATGATATGTGAATGCTGACTCAGTATTGCCAGGATACTCAAGGATTTGAGAAAGCTTAATACCACTCAGAGTTTAAAAACAAGTAGCAGATTCTGAGCTGCATTTCTTTTAAAGACATTTCTTTGCTTTGTTTCTTCAAATGGGTAGAACTGAATGCCCTTACCATAGACATTCTCTCTGCAATGCAAGAGTTAAAAATCCTTGCCGTGCATTTTTTCTACATCTACAACTACATCTACATCAAAGATGCTGTAATGGTGAGAGTTACAGACATACCTGTACAAATAGGTACACACTCAACACATTTCTTTTATATTCAGTATGTGTTTTATACACACACATGTATCCTCATGTATATATGGGTAAGCAATAAACAATTTTACCATTAATTTATTGTTTGGAAACAAATACCAACCTGTGGTAATAGTATACTTTTTCTAGCATAGGATCTTTTTAAGCCATAGACTCTGCCACTGGAGACTGTTCTGTGGGATAATTGACCTCCATGTGAGTGATGTGTCCCAAGTCTAAAGGAAGGGCACACGTGCTAGCATCAAAATCAATTATCTCACAATCCATCCCCCAGTGGAAAGGGCTACTCCAGTTAGAATAGGCCCATGAAAAAGATTTAGATATTTTAAAATGTTTTCAGTGACTTTATTTTTATAAATAATGTTATTGCATTATGCAAAGGAAAGTGGTGGTGGATTAAACTGTGTTAAGTGTACATACCCATGGACTCTGTAAGAGCACTCACTAGCTGGGGATGAAATCTCATTGGAGTGTCTCCATCTCAGTAATGGAGTATCACCAAGGCTGTATTAACTGAGCTGCCTCCATTGCTGCCACGCAGGTGACTGTCAGGTAGATACATCTTCATTTCCTCTGTGGTCATCATCCTCTTGCATGTGTCAGGAAGCAGCAGAAGTAATGGACAGAGCTGCTGAGCTCCAAGGACAAAATTCTACCTCTGCCAACTCTTGCAAACTCTTGCCAGGATAAAACTATTTGGAGAGAGCAAAGGTATTTAACTCAGGACTGGCATCTCCAGTCAGAGCCTGATCACCCAAATGATCATAGCTAAAGTATCATGTACTGGAACTTTGAAACTCTTCAACTGCCCAGTTGCTTGGTTACAGGATCATTTGTCATCTATTCTGGTAGCAGGGTGAGAGGTGAGGGAACTGGAGGGAAGGGGGGAGAAGATTACATGTGCTGTTGAAAATGCAATGAGCACATTCAATCATATCTAATTCCCATTTATATTACTGTGGACATCCCTACTGCCCAGCTGCCCTCTCAAAGACTCAGAGCTATGGGATTTTTTGATGCATGAATGAAGACTGGGAAGAGGGCCAGCATGCTGTTCATAGGCTTCTTCATCATTTATTACCTTCTAGTTTTAATTGTTTTCCTGCTCCTCTTGAGATATTTATCTAGGAGGAATTGTTCTATGCAATGCAGACATGCGAGGTGGCAACTGAAGATTGCTTGTCAGCTCAGTTCACTGTACAGTAGATGGATCTTAATAAAATAGGGAAGACTATTTGCATTCATAGAAGAGGCCCATTTGTAAACCTTTTATTACTTAAGTGCACGTTTGACTCCTGTTTGTCCATTATAGAGGTGTGGGTTATATAATAATCACCATGTAACTGCATTGTCTGTATCCTTATAGTAATGAAAATCAGATCTTTCCGTATGCCACTCTGTTGCACCCTATTGTGTCTGCAGGGCTACATTAATCTCTCTTTAAAGGCTCTGGTAGATTTACAGTAGGGCAAAATTTGGTCTGCTTAGTTTCTGACTGGTACTTCAGCAGAGGAAAAATTAAACAGAAGGCACCAAAAGAGAGCGTGATGATAGGAGATGAAACAAAGGGGAAGCTGGCAAAGGAGGAAAGGATAATTAATGCAGAAAAGATAGGAATGGGGTGTATGTATCAGAGTGAGATTTGAAGGGAGGAATTCAGATCTCCAGTTCCCTGTAGCTTCAGTGGAGCTTCATGGTCCTTTTCTGTGGGTAGCTTTCAGATGTCACCCTCACTGCCATTTGGAATCCTTTGTAAGAGCCTGGTGGCTTTGTTGCAGACAGTACCTCTGGGTACCTTTCATGGTCCCCATGCTGCTTCCCAGCCCTGCTCCATCCTGCTGAAATTGTGCATGTCATGGCCACAGCCCTTCCTCCTTGCAGAGCTGCTGATGTCTGTGAGGGGGACAGCACATGGCTGAGGTGCAGAGGAACTTAGTCTGTGTTTGATCAGCCTCCAGCTCCAAAACCTGACACAAACACATTGGTGAACCCAGAGGAGGGAGAACTGGCAGTGTGGAGCTGTGAGAAATACAGCTCCAGCTTTCACCAGTCTGTGCTTTGTGTTTTCAGAGCACCCCGCACTGTGCAGGAGACGTGACAAATCGCTCTGCATCTCCAAGTAAGGTCAGGCCCATAGGCTGAAGCAGGATTGACCACTTTGATTTAAGTCCTCTTTGATTTGAAGAATAAAAAGGTGAAAGTTCCTTTTCATGCTTTGAGGGATAGAGAATTAGGGGAGCTTTCATGCCTCTGTCCCATTTTAGTCTTCAGGAAGGCAAGGTTTATACATTACTCCAATTTCTTTTTTCAAACACAAGAGTGCACTTGAGAACAATTGTGCGTGCTTTGGGGCTTGGAAGAACTGAAGGCCACTAAATGTAGGGGATCTTCCTAGGTGGAGAAAGTGGCTTTAGAAACAGGCATTTTTGAATTGATACCTAAAAAAATTATTTTATTATTTCTTCCAACACTTCAATGACCTTGAGTGTTTATCTCACCTCTTGGAGGAGTGGATAGGGTGACTTATGTTGTCATCATGAAAGTTCATGTTATTTACTGAAGCAGTGCAGACTTCTCTGTTTGTCTGGTACCTAACATTCACTGTTAGTTAACTGGGAGAGTATTTCTTGATTGTGATGGCTCTGCAGAGCAAAGCCCATGTTGCCAAGTTCAGTAGACAAAGCATATACACCAGATTTATCTATTCCTCATCCATCTTGACAAAGGGATAAATATTGACTCAAATGTTCAGTCTTGTTTCCCATCCCCTCTCCCAGCAAAACCCAAAGAACATATTTTATGGATAGAGCCAAATGACCAAGCTTAGATAAAAATACCTTGTGCTTGTAGATATGAAATGGAATCAGTTAGTCTGAGTAACAGGTCATCTCACCTGAGACAGCAAAGATCATTAGGTTTAAAAAACAGATAATACATAATTTATAAATATATATGTATTTCCTAATGAGTTATGAAAAAAACCTTTAACTGTCATGTATTTTTAATTATATAATGAATGTTAAAATATATGAATCGGCTTGATTTAAAAATACAAAAGAGCTGAACTACCCTAATAATAAATCTGTAGGTGTGTGTTGGGAAAGAGATGCAGTTCGCGTGACTGATGAGATATTAACAGTTTTGACCTAATGTCTTGGTGACTGGTATTGATAACATTTCTAGAGAGCATCAAGGCTCCCATACAGTACAGCCACCACTGAGGTTGGAGGGAGTGTGTGCAGCCCATGCTGAGTCCGGTGTTTCTAAATAGGGTACTTGGAACAACCTGATCCATTTTTGAGAATCACGGCTGTAAATGTAAAAGGCAGAAAATTCCTGTTCCATAATGCTGTCCTGACTCTGGCAATGTGACATTCTTTTTGTTGTGTGCTCTCAAGTGCTCATTGTCTGAGATGCCACTGGCTTGGGGCTTCTCTGAAGGATTTGCTGACCTCGCGGTTAGGAAACGTTTTCCTGATAATCAGCTTGCACTGTCACTGGACCAATTAAATCTTTTCACTTCTTGTTATACCCCACTGGGATCCCCCAAACATTTCCTTGGCATCCTCACTATCTGTCCCCTGTCAGACACTCCTGGATGCTTATCTGGAGCCTCTCATCAAACTCCGGCTATAAGTCAGCCTGATTGCTGTCTGCTCTGTGCCTGTTCAGGGCCCTTCTTGCTGCTTTGCATCCCATATCCCTCAATTGCATTTTTTTGTAAATCTGGTGTGCCATGATGTTTTGGTTAGAAAATAATTTTTCTGTAGAGTTAAGCATCTGCCTGAGATCGATAAAGGCAAAATAGTCCAGACTGAAGGTTGACAATTAATCCCTCCATCACCCAGCTTCATTTGCCAGTCTCAGGGCTCATAGAGGAAGGAAGGCTCTTAATCGCTGCTTGATCCACAGACAGTGACACAGAGCTGTGGAAAATACCCTTACTTCTCAATTTGTACACTTCAGCCAGTCTTTGTTATGCACATGGACCAAATTCAGACCTCAGTTTCACCATCCCAGGGTGTGCCTGAAGTCAGAATCTGATCCACAGCAAGACTAAATGGGAAACTATTTTTCTACAGAACAGTGACCCAAGACTGTGTAGAATTCTGTGCATTTTGCTAACTGGAGGGTGTTGTCAAACTGGAGGTAATCCAGAGAAGAGCAACAAAAGTGATTAAAATGTTGGCGGGGTTATTTCCTAGGGAAAGATGAGAATAACTAAAAATAGATGAGTAAGTTAAATAAGAGGCAGGTAGAGGGAATATGATTCAAGTAATAAGGAACACTGGGGGTGATCCAGTAGTGTGACACCCCCTCCAGGCCCCATTTCCAGAAGGTTTGGAGTGAGGTTATGAAGCCAATGAGGCTTCAGGATCAGCTTGATGCTAGGCACCAGGTGCATTTTCAGAGTGAGAGCTACAGCCATGAATCATAGGTAAATTGAACTACGTGTGAAATGAACGTTAGGAAAAAATTCAAGACCATGACTTATTTTCAGGTTGTAGAGTGTTCTTAAGAGGTGGAAAAATGCCAAGTCTCAGCAAAGTACTTATAAACCCATCTCCTAGCATTTGGTGAATACGTCTCCTTTGTTTGAGGCATTTATAACCACCCTTCCTTTAGTTTGTTCGCTCTTTATTTCTGATCAACTGAATAAATTCTTGTTCGGTTCCTAGTCTAGGTTTAACAAGAATTTATTCAGTTGATCAGAAATCAAGAGCGAACAAACTAAAGGAAGGGTGGTTTGGGAAGGAGCTGCCACATCTGACTTGTGCCCAATCCTGAAGTGTTCCATCTGCTGTTAGTTAGAGGTTGGTCTCCTGTGGAATTGATAAGGATTTGGCTGAAGTAAGAATTGGGTAAAAGCAGAGTGTGATTTTGCTGTCCATATCACTGTGGATATGGACATCATGTTTTGCGATGGTCCATTTGTGACAATTGTGACAAATTCAGGCTGCACTTGGCAGTGCAAGTGTCCCTGTTAAATGCCCTGTGAGTCAGGCAGCAGACCTAAAGCCAGTGTAATTTTTTTTACTTGCACCAAAAAGGAGGTAACAAAAGTAACAAATGGGTTCAGAAAAGAACTAGGCAAAATCAGGAAGATTTGGTGGGTGGTTAAGAAAAATGCTAATCTGGTCTGGATCAACCCCTGGCACTCTAAATCACAGATTGCTAGGAGATGGGAGGTCTCGTTAGGGTCTAGTTGTGAACTTTTTTCTACCTTGATTCACATGCACTTTCCTTAAGCTTCTACTGGAGGCCATAGCTGAAAATGGAGTCTGGCCTGTGGGCATGACCCAGAGGTTTTATATTCTTACATGAACAAGAGCAGTAGTGTCTAGTTGATGGGATCTCCCTGATTTCACTCTGTCCTGAAAGAGACCTTGAGGTTCCAGCTCAGGATGCCATAATTTCTCTTACAGTCTTCCTGTATGGAGCTAATGCAGCATTTGCATCTGGTCTGAACACTCTCTTCCACTAGTTTAACTGAAGGGTTGTTTCAGACAGATAATCCAGAATAATTCAGGGTCTAGGCTGTTTTAACTGGTTGCCATCCCGGTTTAATTAACCTGTTTTAGCATACCTATATAAATTTAGAGTGAGAAATTTCCTGATATAGCCAGTTTTAAGCTGACAGAAATAGAGGCTACACTGGGGTTTGTACTGGTTAAAGTGAGTCCTTTTGATTAAACTGGTGCCAAATTCTGTGCGGACAAATCCTCATATTGTAACAAACCCACACATCCTCCCTTTCCTCTGACAATCATATCAGGCTGGTGAGTCCTATGGACCCAATCTAATAGAAATGGAATTTTTACCATGCAAATCTTATTACCTAAAGTGCCAATGAAACTAATGGGATTTTGGATAGTAAAAAATGCTCTGTATGTGATACATAGTTTGGAATATAAATTCATTGGGGGTTGCACATAAGGAAAAGGAGCTGTTACTGCATGTGGTCCTTTGTGACTTTGGAGGGTCTGTTCCTCCCAACACCCCTCAGCTCTGCTTTGATTTCAGTGGGACCAAAGTGGTGTTTAGTGTCTTGCTAAAAACACTGAGCTCCTTGCAAAATTTGGTTTTCAAAATACACAGCTAAGTGTCTGTTTGTTTTAGAATTCATTTGAGAGAGGGGAACGGAAGTAAAAAATATCCCAAACATTCCACCATTCCACTCCAAGGACAGACACCTAAAGGAATACTTATTTTTCCAAAGGGAACCATTTTTGCTGTGGAGGTTAGATGAATGGGTCAGGAACACAGGGAACATTTGAACATATTTTGACAATCACTGGATAAAAAAAAAAGGCAGAATCTATTTAGATAACATTTTAATTTACACTGCCCCCCAATATACACACATATATAGGGTGTGTGTTACATATATGCTAGTGTCCTTGGGCTGCCAGCATGTGTGGCAGCTCTCAGGCTGAGGATAGTGTCAGCAGATAGATCAAAAATTAATAACTGAAGTGCTGCAAACACTACAACCTTTAAAACTGTCACCTATAGTTCCTATATGTTATGATAACACAGCACAACTTGCAGAGGGTCAACACCCCTTGTCATTGCTTGGGTAGGATTCCTACCGACTTTCCTGGGAGCTCAGTTTGTGTGTAAGTTCAGGCCTAAAATAATCAGAAATAAAATCTTTTTAATAACCTACAGCATTGTGCCATTTTGATGGTGATGCTGATTACTTGGTGTTGTGGGTTAACTCCAGCTGACAACTAAGCCCCACACAGCTGCTCGCTCACGAGAGAATCGGAAGGGTAAAAGTGAGAGAACTCGTGGGCTGAGATAAGAACAGTTTAATAACTGAAATAAAATAAAATAAAAATAATAATAAATAGTAATGAAAAGAAAAATAACAAAAAGAGAGAAACAAAACTCAAGTAAAACGAGTGATGCAAAATAAAAACAATTTCTCACTACTGATAGACTGATGCCCAGCCTGCTCCCGAGCAGGGCCCCCCCCAGCCAGCTTTCCCCTAGTTTATATGCTGAGCATGATGTCATATGGTATGGAATATCCCTTTGGCCGTCTGGGGTCAGCTCTCCTGGCTGTGTCCCCTCTCAGCTCCTTGTGCACTCCCAGCCTCCTCATTGGCAGGACAGCACGAGAAACTGAAAACTCCTTGACTTAGTGTGAGCACTGCTCAGCAACAACTGAAACACATCCTAAACCCAGAACACAGTGCTGTACCAGCTACTAGGAAGAAAATTAACTCTATCTCAGCTGAAACCAGGACACTTGGTTTCCTGTCACCTTGGAAGCAAAGATGCAATAAATGATACCCTTATTTTTGTATTTATTTTAATGAAACACACAGAAAAGGCCCTTCAGAAGAGTGGAGGAAAGAGGGGGAGGTCAGATAAAAACAACTGCAGTCTGATGTTCGTTTTTGTGGCATTGATAGTTATTATTCCCAAAGAAAATAATGTCCTTTTTTATTTGCTTTTAACATTTCGCCCTTGGCATCTGTTCCATCCATTGTGGACTAACCTAGACTCTGTTCTCTGACAATGGGTTAAAGTGAGCACTTACTGAAAAGCATTCTCTACTTAATTACTTTTCCTTCTTCTGGAAGCTATTTTTTTTATAGTCACATGTTAATTGTGTATTAGTAGGCCTTTCTGATTAGTTGAAAACATAATGAAACCTTTGTAAACAACAGGGAGAAAGAGGGAGAGGGAGGGAGGGAGCAGGAAGCGGGGAGAAAGGGAGAGAGAGAAAGAGAGGTGTGAAGTGGAGGCTGGACTGGTGCGGGGGGGAGGTTGGTGAATTTTGAAAGGCTGAAATAATGCCAGTGGAAATTTCTAGTTTTTTGAATGACAACTTCCCTCACCCAAATTAATCAACTTACTTAACGAGAAATGAGATGCATGGAGATGCAAATTGCTGTCGATCTCCAAAAGCATGGTGGCAAAGGCAGCAAGTTGGAATGGCGTGGAGGGGGGCTGAGCCGCAGCTGTCCACTAACAAGTCAGTCTTATTTGTAAAGGGCACGGAGCTGAATAACGGTTTTGTTAGTGGCTTTCTCTCTCTCTCTCAGCCGTAGGTAGAAATGCTGCATTTGTTTCCCGCGACTATATCAGCGAGATAGATGTCCTCCTCTTTTATCTTGCCTGCCTGCTTGATTCCCACAGTGTAGCTCTGTGTTCCCATGTACCCCAGCCTTCCCCTCACCGGGTGGAAAATTTGGATGTGCAGGAAACACAGGCTCAGGTGCGGGGACTCAAACATGCAAGGTAATGCCAGTAATTATGATGTGCAAGCACCTCAGAAGGGCAGGAAAAATTTAGAAAAAGAAAAAAGAAAATAAACAGTACTTAGGACCCAGTTCAGTGAGACTCAGAGCCCAGCCAGCACAGATCAGATTCGGTGAATCAGCTGAATCAGGCCCTCTTCTCAGAGACGGTTTTTGGGTTTTTTTGGTTTTTTGTTGTTTTTTTTTTTCTTTTTCCTTTTCCTGGAAAGCTACTCCTTAAACACAATTCACATTAGTTGTTTTTAAAAGGACTATCCTCTGTTTGCAGCGCTGGATTTCAAACGGCTAGAGTCTCCCCCCTCCAGTCCTCCGCCCCCACCTCCTCTGTTGCTGCTTTAAAGAGCCGTGCTTATAGGGATTTTGCAGCTCTCCGTGTGTTATTAGAAAACGTGTGGCTGGGACAGTTAAAATGGGAGTGCTACTGTATGCAAGAGCAATGTTCACTGTAAGCAATCCAAGGAAATCCTGCCAAGGCAGTATATGAACAGCAGCCAAACAAAACACAGGCGCCTTTCCAGTGAAAACCAGCACACTTCTGCAAATAGAGGAAAAATTGACTTTCTGATTTGGAGTGTTTCTACAACTAAGAAGAATTACTACAGTGATTGTTCTAAAAATATTTTTCAGCAGCACATTCTCAAAGGGGTTGGGATGCTTAGCATTGTTTAATTACACTTCTCTTAGGTGATCAATCTGGATTGTATAGAAATAAAATAGGAAGTTTTTAGGATTTTCTTTTATGCCAACATTGGCATTATTTGCTGCAGTGTTATAGTGGCATAATACACCACCTATTTAAGGAGCAGAAATTGTATTTTTATCTTTGCACTTCAGGAAGTATGATTGGAGATTCATCTTTTGCAACTTCACAGTCATAGATTGCAATTTAACTGCTTAATCTAGAGCAACCTGCAGGATCCCTGCTTCTGCAACTGATAGGTTTTATTTTTCATCTGAAGTATTTTACACCTTCCTCCTTCCCTTGTTGCCCCTTTGCCCCCCTCCCATATTTAGCCTTTTAAAGCTTCTGGTCATTTTGCTTCTTTGTTCACTCAGTCTGGGATTTTCCTTTATAGGACTTTTGAGTCCTGTAGAAACCCTTTAGTGTTTGCAGACATTCTGGCATTCAAAAAATTTCCATAATGATGGAAATTGAATGATATTCCACAAATTTGTTTATTGCCAAGAATAAATATGTTATTAAAAAAGTTGTTTTGCTAGTCTCAGCTACAATTTTTTCAAAGAATTCTTATTAGTCAAGTTTAAGAATGCAGTTAGTTTCTCTAATGGGAGCTAAAGAAATAGGATAGATCTGCAGAGAATTATTGTTACCGTTTTTTACTTTCAAAACCTAACATAATATCAGCAAAAGAAAAAGAAACGAATTGTCAAGGATTAGTTTCAGTTTATGTATTTCTCCTATATTAACTGTTTTTCTTTTAACTAAAGATACAAAAGATACTTTAGTAGATATTCTCCATTTATTCCTCTAAAATATTTACAGCTGAGTTTTTCAGGCTTATAGCTGCTGTGAACTCAGTTCTGTTCTTTTAACTACACCACCACAAACCAGATTTATCCCTACATTGAAGACAGCATTTTGAGACTAAGAAATCCCAGTGCGGAAGAAGACCCTAATCCAGAGCCCATTGAAGCCAGTGGAAAGACTCATATTGACTTTGGTGAGCTTTGTATTGGAATATTAAACATTCATTTCCTCTTCTTTTTAATTTAACTACTCATTTTCAGGGCGAGATACTCTCTCCTTTAAAAACAAATCTTAAAGTTGCCCTAATTTAGTAAATTAACTTGTGCTGTATTTACCATTGAGGCAAAACTTCCCGTAGGGTGAAACTGTTGTATATGCTTCTCAGAAGAGAAGATTGTGTTTTTGAAGGTCTAGTTGGAATAACTGGGGAAGGACAGGCCTCTGCCCTGTACTCAGTCCCCTTTCTCCTTTGTGCACAGGGCTCTGTTCATAGCCAGTCTCACAGAGAGCAAATAATGTGTGTATACATATACACACACACCTATTGTATATGTATATATAAAGATAAAAGAAAGCCTGAAAATGTAAGCATTTCTGCCATGAATGTGAGGGATATCATCCACGGTGTTCAAATTAGGATGTGGAAGTTGTGGCATATGCCGTGTCAAGGCACAGCAGTGCAGTTCTGTATCTTTAAATGTTGATGTGTAGCAATGAGACCAGGTGAGAGCTGGCCCCAGGTGCTGGCTGCTGCATGCATTGCTGAACAATTTATAAAGGATGCAGATTGGGTGGCTGGAGGAGGAAAAAAGTAGGTCTTTTTCTAAATAGTTTTTTTTTTTTTTTTGTGAAATACATTGTAGGTTTAATGCAATGATTAAAAAAAGAGATCATTTTAAGAAGTTTTGTACATTTATCTAATAGCAGCTTGGTCTAATCTAGTCCTGACCTGGCTCTCCCTGATGTGCAGTACTAGTTGTCATGGAGCCCCAGTGATGCCAAACTGGGGGAAGGTTTTGTTGAGATCACGAAACTCATTTCAGTAGTGACTGTACACAAATGCTGAATTGCGGGTCTTTCACGGAATTACTCTGAAAGGAAAGCTTGGATGCTGAAGAGGTGCTCCAAGGACTGCTTCTGCTTTCCGTGTCAAGAGCCTACATCGCTTGAAAAACAGCTCTGCAGCAAAGTTTTTTCCTCCATTCCTTTCAGTGTAAATCCACTTTTGAATCATTTACCCTCAAGTCCATAGGTTCAAATTCTGTGCTCACCAGAGATGAGGCATCAAGGTAAATTTGCAGATAACTTGAATAGTACTCCATGCTGGAGATGTGTGGCTTCTAAACCTATATAGTGATATAGTTTGTTACATGCAAAAATTATTGATATACAAGGTAGGATTTATCTGGAGACATCTGTAGGTTGACAGCTGTGCCAGCCGTGTTTGTTCTAAGTAACGGAAGCCATGCAGCCAGGAATAGCAAGGTTATGGTGACAAGGTTTGAGAATATTGGTTTAATTGTACCGTGAAAATATTTTTATTATTATTACTGTTCTTCATGTGGATTTGAGATATGTGCCTGCCTATCTCTGTGTACGTGAGCAGATGAGGTAGAGAGGGAGGGCTGTTATTTTTACTTTTTTTTCAATCACACCTTCTTAGCATTTTGTTCGTATCAGCATTCTAGCCGAGCGATTTGCTAATTGCACTGGAAGACCCACTTTAAATGCAGGAATACTGAAACTTTGAAACTGTAACATTTTGACTGGCGAGAATGACCAGTCTTCTTTTCTCTTTCGCAGTGAGCTAGTTGAAGGAAGCTGGCATTGTCGCAGAGTGAAAGCTCTGCAGAAGTGCCGCAGGTTTTTCATATGGAAATGTGAAATAATGGGGTGATTAAATAGAGCTGTATATTAAAGTACATCTGACATTAGAATTAGCATAATGTGCTCTAGCCCTAGGCTGAGTACTTTATTTGCCATCTGCGTCGGACCAAAATCCCCTGGGGAAGCGCTAAAATATTCTGAATAAACTCAGCCCGAGTTCTTATTGAGAGTAAAATACCATTTGTGGCACGTCGTATTGATTCGTCTTAATTGCGGTGCAGAAAAGAACATTCAGTTGCTGATGACTTTTGTACTCTGTGACAAGTCGGCTGGAGTTATTCTAACACTGCAGTTGGTTAACCTGAACAGACTGTCGTGCTCAGAGAAGGAGAAAACCTTATCTTCGGTAGCATAAAGTACAGTATCATCTCCTGGCTTTACTCCTTTTTCTATCTTGATGCAGCATCCTTTTTTTTTTTTTTAACATTATTCCCTGAAAACAAACTGAAGGCTCAGTCCAAGAAAATTCACATTCTTACCTAGTTATTCTCCCCAGTCTCCCTCCCCACACTTTCACCCCCACATCCTCTTAAAAAAATTCCAGAAACATCTGACCAGCTTTCATCTAAGGGAGTGAAAATCAGTGGAACTTGTCCTTGAGGATCCATCTCCGGAACCATTAGTTCAAGAGATTTATTATGTATATTCTGTAAAAAGCTGTGGCTTCTCCTGTGCATAAGCCCACAGTCTTAGACGGTTGTAATGGTTTGATTTTTGTCAACTTTCCACTCAAATAGGTTGCTGAATACCTTTGAAAAAGTGCTTATAACATGCATAAAAGATAAATATTTCATCTGAAGGAAAATACTTTGATGCTCCATGCAATTCTGTAACATTCATAAGGTCCAGTTTTTACCCTATAATTGCCTATCATTATACACAATTTACATATTCAAACATTCTCTACAAACCTTAGTCTAGCATGTTTTTATTACAAATTCAGATCAAGGGAATAACCTTTAACTTCAGAGACAAATGAGACAAATTTACAAGTGCATGTCTGCTGTTTTCTTGTGTTTTATAAATCCCTGCAGACCCGAACACTTTTGCTATAACGCCACTCAGAACAATATACATATATTACTACTTGTTTGTAGTGCTTCGGTAATGAGTCCCCTTTGTATTAGATAACCTATATAATTCAGCATCTAGGCCCTCCATAACGTCAATTATCTCCTCATAGCTAAATGTACATTCCATTAAAACAAGATTTACAGCCTTTATAATACTTCTTAGGATTGAATGTGGAGATTTTGTGGATTTAAAGAAACAGAGATGGGAGTTAGCATTTGTTAAAGAAGCAATGAATTAAAACAAAAATGCTATTTCATTTACTAACTATGAATAGGCACCTAATACCCTTAAGAAATAGTTGTAGTAAAACAGACTGAAGTACTCCTGGGGAAAAAAATAGGAAATTTTTTTCACCCTTTGGCTTTCCTAATTTACTCTTTGTTTTTCCATTATATGACATGGACAATTTCCTTTATGTATCCTCCTTTAAGTTCTGATTCAGATTACTGAGAATTCTTGCTTGTAAAATGAGAAAATGGCACCTTAGAAAAGTCTGTGGGAAAAAAAAAATCCCAGCACTTGCCAGTTTTCAAACAAAACTTCTTACAGGAAACTGATTTAAAGGGAAGCTGCTGGCATATTTCATATGTTGTAGAAAAGACTGACATTATTTCAAATGCATTTGAATACTTTATGCAAAGAAAAGGCCTAAAAGTGTCCTTGAGCAGTACAAGGGTTTTTCATGAGTGCTGTAAATGGGAATCTATATATTAAGCCACCAGACATGTGTAGTCCTATGGTCTTTTCATCTCACGAGTGGGTACATTTCCCCCCTTTATTACATTCCTCATTTTCACTGATAGTTTTCACTGTTTTATAGAGCATGTTTGTACAGCATCCTTTCAGTCTGCTACCTAATGTCTTGTGTTCAGAGAAACTAACTAAAAGGCACAAAGCTGTTTAGATGCTAAAGGTGGAGTCAATTGAAACTGTTATATCGCAAAGGGCTAATTTAAAAGTTAATTCATTCACTATTGATCTTTTAATATTGATTTTCCTGTTTGCTTCTTACTTTTCACACTTCTCCCTTTCTCTGCCTTATAAATTTCCTTTGTATTTTAGAACTTAACATCACTTAGAAGAAGGTGTTCAGAGATGACAAACATGATTTTATCTTCCATTTTAATAGTGCTTCTGGGTTAAAATCCCTGTGTCTAGAGTTCTAATTTTTTCTATGCATTTTTCTTTCTTTTTCTGCACTAAGTAAAAGCACTTCTTCTACTTCTGTAGGCTGAACATTAACTTCCAGTAAGCCACAAGCTCTTTTAAGGAGTGAGAAATTGGGCATCCAGAAGGAAGTTGCCCAAAATGGCTATTGACATTTTATACCTAAAAATATAATATTACCATTTTGTAATGCACTAGAAATTAAACTGAGCTATGCATTTGGCTCAATTATGTGAGTCTGGCAGTACAGATCTGAGGTATGATTAAGTCTTACAGAAAATGGGACTATTGAACACGAGCTGCATCTTCAGCCAAAGGTCGCCTGTGTCCATTAAGAAGCAGGAAGCATCTGTTTGTGTTATGCATGGCTGTAGTCTGCCTGCAGTCTCCTTTTTTGTAAGTATAAATGCCAGAGAAGACACATAAAATGCTTTTGGGAAAGTTTAGTGAAAAGAAAAAAAAATCACAGCTTGTTATATTCATATAGGCCTGGTTAAGATCCTTGTTTGTGATAACCTGTTATAGCTTATCTGGAAAAATTTGAAGTTTGCACTGGTGGTCATCGAGCTACTTGGAATTCATAGCAGGGTAATTCAAATCAAAGTTTGGCTAAGAGTATGATTTTAAGGTTGTTATTTTTAAGTCTTTCAAAGGTTCATGTTCCTTGTTCTTGGAATTATGAAAGGAGTGACGGTAGACAGCATGGCAATCTGACTTCTTGGCTATGTGATTGGTAATTAATCTGTTTAGTTTTCTACTCGTGTCATAAAATAGTTCATTTGACAAAAATGATATTTATTATTACAGAAATGATAAACAGACAATTTGCAGTCCTTCCCAATAGAAAGGGAACACTGCTGAAAAGTACAAGTGGCTTTAGAAAATAAAATAGGCTCCCAGAAGTGGGGCAGCATTTAATCTACTGGAGACAGAGATAGGCAGTTGGCTTTAGCATAGAAAGAATTAATAGTACATTACTAATAGTAGTGCAATATAATTTAAAGTTGGTGTCAGCTGGTGCTATTGTAGATCTTTTTCAACAGGTGGAAAATGCTCTTGAGAATATTCACATCACTAATTAAAACCAGTGCTGGGAATGAGAGGTTCTTATAAGGTTTGTAGGTTCTCTTGGCATAAAGCTTCTTGCATAATCTCTATAGAGAACTTGCAGTCTTACTAGTCAAGGTAGAAATAGGATGGGCAAATCTGTAAAACACACAGGCAGTGTGTGGGAGAAGAATATTGCATAAAGTCGTGATTTTTTTTGTTTGAAGATGGCACTGGCGGAGATAGGCTATTCAAGAGGCAAGGCAGAAAAAGAGAAGATAGCCTAGTATGGGAGAAAGCAGGATTCTGTTACTGAGAAGTAACTGAGTTACTTATTTTCTTCAGACACCCTTATTTTTTCATCCACCTCTTAAAAACATTTCATTTTTGTTTGGCTGTCATATTCTTTCCTTTCACTGACCTCATCCTGAGATTCCTCATTTCCAGATGACAACAGGCTCTGTGGCCCCTCATTTTTGGTCTCTTGCAGCTAAACCTTCATCTTCTCTTCTTGACAGATGCACTTCAGGTCCAGTGAGCTTTACAAGATAGAGTGGCTGTTTGTCTGAGTGGAGAATTGGAGGTTCTTGGTGTGTGAGACTGCAGGTGTCTTGCTAAGTCATAAAACACCAACTTTAGTTTCCACTTGGTGCTTACTTTACAAATTGTTGGTAGTAGTCTTCATCACCCTCAGCAGGATGTGCGGAAAGGCTCTCGTGTCCTTTCTTTTGACATGGCAGAGTAGGGATAGATGCACTGAGTTAGCTCTGAGGATGGATAGAGGAGTTGTGCTTAAAACTAGCATTTAAAACTAGTGACTGGCAGGGATGATCCTCACCCAGGCTTGGACCCTACCTCACACTTCTGTCTTTTTTATTGAGACTGTCAGTCCCTCTGAAATGGATGCAGCAGCACTTCCAAACCCCCTTGGGAGTCCAGGGAGGGTAAAACTCTTGATGTTGTGTGTGCTCAGCATATGTTTATTCGATCATGAACGTATGTAAGTAAATGTTTTCCTGTGAACATGGGTAATTTAGATAAAATCAGAGTAATATGGCTTATAAAATCTCTTCAGCAGAAATACCTATATTAGAAATATTTTTGCATACCTAATCAAGGGTTGGATGTGAACCAGTATAGTTTACATTGCAGATCCACACTGCAGACACTTCGAAGGCATTTGGCCCTTGTCAAGGTGCCCTGTCAAACCATGTATAACCATATATTTTCTTCACTATGAAACACTAAATCTTTCCAGTATTTACTGCCCTTCTCTTTAGTGTCAGCTGGTCTTATAAGGAGACTTGTTAAACTCGTGTTCTCAATTATTGCATTTTAATTTAATAATAATTCAATTAAAGGTGTGTTTTTTATGGAGCATCCACACTACCTTTATTGGTATTATTAGAGTAACCATCATAATAACAAGGAGTAATTATTTAAATGCTCATTAAAAATCAAGTGGTGAAGAAGAGAGTAACATTGGTGGAAAGATTGTGGGAACCCGATACATGTCTGTTCCTGAGTGCTACAATAAAAAGTGTCCTTTCTTTAAAGCTTGCAAGTTTCTACTTTTCCTGAACTTCTAAAGGTGCAGTAAAGCAGTATTAAAATTCCTTAGCATTTTTATTGCTGCTGTTGTAACTTTGTAAAGAGAACCAGAAACATTATCTGGAAAGTATTGCTAGAGGTGAAGAAAGGCAGTGGTTATGTGGACCTGACTGCAGGTCCTCACCGCAGTCCCTAGCAGGGGTCATGGGTGGGTGATTAAAAAGGAGCGGAGTTTGTTCTCTGTTATAGCTAATGGAATTATTCAGGCATGCTGACGGGAGGATTCACAAGGCACTGGATGTCACTGTAGCCCAGCAGAAAATAATGAATTCTCAATAGTTCTTAACTCACAATGATTATTGTTTGATGGTATCCAGAATAATTGAGGATATTTTGAGGGAATGCATCTCCAGGGCAAAGGTGCTCAGCATTCAGGGTATATAGAAAGTCATGTACCAACTGGGCACAGAAGATCTGCATATCACTGAGTGATACAAGTCAGACTGCAGAGGACAGATAAGTCAGGGGATTCAGGCTGCCTGGTGCAGTGGGATGAATGTCCACAGAACCAGGCTACTCTTTGTTCTGGACTGGGCAGACCAACCTGTCTTTTCTCACTGCCCCCCTTAAGGGCAGAATTTGGGAGGCAGGACCTGAATTTAGCTTTGTTTTGTGCTGTTCATGAAAGAGAAAGAAGCTCATTATTGCTTTGACATTTTGAACGAAACATGATCTGTCATGCAGTAATGGAGGGAACAGATTTTAATGTTTCTGGAAAAGACCATCTTTTGACATAATATGCAGAAAAGGCAAGAGTGTTCAATAAGTTCATAGTTTATAATTACCTGCTTAGGGAAAAGATACTAGAGGGATTTTTAATCTACTAGATAAAATCATAACAAGGTCTAGTGGTTGGCAGTTGAACTCAGCAATTCAGATCAGAAAGAAGACAGTTTTTTTAATACTGAACATAGCCAACCATAGCCACAGACTGCTCCAATACATAGTGAATTCTCTCACATTTAGCATTTCCAAATCAAGTTGGGAGAAGGGGTGCTAAAAGACATGAAGTGGTTCAGCTGCAGACTGGATGATATCTGCATGTGAGGTGCAGACTAAATTGTTTTCTATGTTTTTCTTGTATATGTAGGTAGGGCAAAATACGATCTTTAATTTCAGGAAGAAAGATTTAGATTAGGCATTTGAGGCACCTTCATGATGGTAAAGGAGAGAAGGAATGAGGTAGACTTTCGGAACATTGTAGACTCTCCATCCAGGTGGCTTTTGAAGTGGAGCATCTGGCATAGATACAAACAGATGCATAGATATGGACATCCCTTGGGTCAGGAATTGGGCAGGGGCAACCCTTAAGATTTGTCCTGATACTCTCATTCTTTAATTTGACAGTCCTTCTTAGCCTTCAAATCAATAATATTTGTTTGACTTTAATGCAGCTTTGAAGCTAGTATTGACTGCTCCAGGTTTGTGGCCTGGATGTCTCATCTCAGTATGTACACTGTATTTACCAACTACTGTAAAGATAAAAAATTATACTTGAGCCATCAGCCCCCAAAATCATGCCCAGTTACAGACTGTAGGATTGAATCCATGTGCAATTCATTGAACAATATTAATGAAGTCTTGGCTTGTGCTTAACTCTAAGCACATGAATAATTTCATCACTATCCAACAGAGCACTTCAGCCTATGCTTAAGTTTCACTGATGTTGATTACTCACATGCTCAAAGTCAAGCACATGCTAAAGTGATAAAGATTGCATATGGCAAAGCCTATATAGCTAGTTGTCATAAAGTGGGTATTTAGGCAGACTTCAGTGCAGGTGGCAAGGGATTAAGATAGCCATATATCAAAAGTAGCCTTATAACAGAGAGTTTTGTAGTGTAGGTGCACTGCATTATTAAATATAAGGATCATTCTTGAGCAATATGTGGCTGTTTCTGGGCATGTTAAAAATATTTAGCGAGTTTTTGAATACAAAAATGTTTGGAGATGTTCTTCAAAGACTTTTTGACGTTCTGTTTTTAAAAGTGAGAATCTACACTGCTCAGGGCAACTTCTAGGCAATACAGTCATGAAATGATAAAGTGGAAATGAACATTTTTTTCCCCATTTTTTAAAAATTGAGAGTTTAGGGAAAGTCTCTGAGGGTTGTGAAAGTTAAAAAATACATATATATACACACAGGCGTGCACACATGAACGCCAGTGAAGCAGTCAGAGATTGGTAGCCAGGTAGCCTACAGTCAATTCTGCTGTCCTGTCGAGGTCTCCTGAGGAGGAGTGTTAAGGAGTATAACAGCTAAACAAAACAAAAAGGAAGAGAAAACTGTTTTATGACTGCTAGCTTGTAAATCTTAGCTCACTAATAGCACTAATTTGCTCTGTTTGAAAGAAAACTGAAAAGGAGGGGGATTTACTCTCCTCACTTGAATTTCACAGAGGTAAAGTTTTGGAGAGCAAAACAAACCAAAACATCTCAGTTCCATGTAACATGTAGTAGCAAGCATCTAGCCAGCTGCCATTTTGAGGGTAATTTTTTTAATCAGCCATTTCAGTTTTAGATTGGCCTTGATCCTCAGCCTGCTCAGGAATTTTTCTCCTTACGTATGTGCTTTTGCTGAAGTAGACGTGTTGCTGTTGTCATCCTCGTTGTCTAATACACAGCTGCTTTCTTCCTCCTGTCAGCTCTTGAGCTAAGCAAGGAGAATGCATGCACACACACACACATATGTTATTTTTTTTAAAGAAAAAAAAACCCCACAACAACAAAAGAATGCATGCTGTGACTTTAAAAATGAGAGAATTGAACAGCTGTGGGTAATAAATCGATTAATTAGAGTGGATAAAATGAAGGTGAAGGGTGCAGAGCACTCTTTAATTTGAAGATATATGACCTTGTAAGATGCTGCACTTCATTTGCTATTAGATCACACTTCAGAAGGGGCTTTATTAAAATCTATTCTAGGGTGAGCTGAGGTAAAACATATTGTTAAAAAAAGCTTTTGACAGAGTATGTTATATACTTTAGTCTGCTTCAATGATTTCTGTCACTTTTTATACTACACATGTTGTCGTGCAAGAAAAGTTAAAGGTCTAGACATTTTCATCATATTTCTGTAAGAAACAGAAATTTAAATATTTGAAGTAATAATGAGAGCATTTACTGCTGCTTTGGCTGCAGAGCTGACATAAAAATCCCTAACTGCCTCAGTGCTGAGTAGATTTTTAAGGGATAATGTATCAATTCCTTTCCGTGTTTGTATGTAGCTTTCATTAATGTCAATAACAGTTATGGGCACTTTTTCCAAGCTGAGTACAATTCCCAAACTTGTGTTTTTTCCAACAGTGGTTGTTAGAGATTAATCAAACCAACTGGATCTGTCCCATAGACACAGTGTGCAGGGCTGGGGCACAGGGGCTGTGTCAGCCAGGCGGAACACTCACCATGTTGCGTATATTTTTTTCTTGGCTGTGGAGAGACGGCTTCTCCAAAATTGGGGTCTGAAGCTGCTATCCACAGCAATAGTCCTACTAAATCAATAGGAGAGTGAGGAGCTGCACCACGTTTATCACCTACCTTTGTAAATAAGTCTCAATCTGATAGATGTTTTTTCCTTTATGCTTTTATGGATGTTCATTGGGTGATAAGATTAGATAGACTGACAGGCTGATAGGTAGGCAGATAATCTTCTAGACTCCTTGTCTAAGGTTTTGTAGGTTATATTAGCAGCAGCTGTTCCTGTAACAGCCAGAAGAGGGGATTCAGTCAGCAGCAATCCTGCTTTGCCTGGTGTGCCTGAGTTTAAATTATTTTTTTTCTTTTGACTGCTATGAGTCATTCCTTTTACAATGGGAGTTTCAATAATTCAGTTCTGTTCCCTTTATAAACTGTCTCATTTCCAAGCTGAAGCAACAGGCCTTTGTGAATTGCAGTTCCCCTGTCTAGAAAGGGGTTGTGTAGTTCAGCTTTGGATCTGAGCTCCTGTGGAGGTGCTGGGGTTGAGCTTGGTTTGGGTTGTTATGTGGACACGATCAGATGGGAAACTTGGTTCGAGCTTTGAACTTTCAGGAAGTTTAGTGCCTTTAGGTGCAGCAGGGCCATTGCTAGCCAAAATATGTGCTTTCATAAACAAACAAACAAGCAAGAAATTAATTTTAGAGTTTCCAAAATGGGTAGTTGTTTTTCCAGGAAACCTCCCCCTCATTTAAAAAAAAAAAACAAACACCAACAAACCAAATCCTGGATCATGATTTTCAAGTTGACGCATATTTATGAATTTATCAGAGTCTTGCAGAGGCAATGAAAAAGAAGGGGTTGGGGAGGTGAAAGTGCTTTTTGAAGATAGCACATAGTTTATATTGTGCCCAGGACTGGAATTTTCTAGCTAGAAAAATTATGACTGTAGCTCAGACTTGTCCACACCTGTCCTTTATGTAAAGCTGAATCAAGGTTAAAGGAATGCTTTCCACCTTTATGCAGTTGTTCAAAGAAGCTAGAAAGGCAAACAGAACAATGTTTTTGGCTCCAGCGAGCGTTTCTGCATTGGAGGGCAGGCTCAGGCTCAGAAATTCTTGGGACCCAGTTCAAGCACAGCCCGACATTTGTTACTGTTAATTGCAACTGTGCTGTCGGCTTTGATTACCGGATGTTTCATTTGAGTGGCTTCTTGGTGTTTTGGCAAAAAGAATGTCGAAGTGGTTTATTCAAGGGTATGTTTTCCAAGCTCCTGTTGACTTGAATAGGACTTGTGCAGCTAAATACCTACATAGTATTTTAAAAATAGAAGTGCTGGCGTGACTGAAGCATGTAAAAATGAAATTCAGCAAGATCTCAGGGGACTACTGCATGAAGTATATAAAAATATAAAATGAAGGAGCGAAAATGACACTGAAGCCCCTTGCAGGTGGCTTGTAAAACCTACCACACTGCATTTTCCTTGTTTTTTGTCTGTAGTCATAAATCCCTTGAAACAAATTCCTTTTTGTGGAATAAACATGTGGAAGGATTTTGATCTTTATGCATCATAAAGGAAGGTGTTGTCTGCAAGTTGGAGGATAGAAATGTATATAGCACCAATGCGTATGTGTTATATTTGTCATACATGTTACATGAATAAGTGTGGTGAGTAAGTGTGCTGTTCAGCAATTTCTATCAGTCAATACATTGCAATTAAGTCCTTCTTTCAGAAATGCCAAGGAGGAAATGTGTTAGCAAAATAAAGCACATGCCAACTGTATTTAAATGTTCTCCACTGTATTATTTTTTGAGTGTTCTTTCTGTTTTTCTTTTATAGGTAAAGATGAGCCTTCAAGCTATATTTGCACAACATGCAAGCAGCCTTTTAATAGCGCTTGGTTCTTGCTTCAGCATGCCCAGAACACACATGGATTCCGCATATACCTGGAAACAAGCCCTTCAAACAGTTCCCTTACTCCACGCATCACCATCCCTCCTCCTCTGGGACCGGAGACTGTTGCACAGTCCCCGCTGATGAATTTCCTTGGAGACAACAACCCTTTCAATCTTTTGCGGATGACAGGACCCATCTTGCGTGAACATCCTGGCTTTGGTGAGGGTCGGCTCCCAAACACGCCTCCGCTGTTCAGCCCACCACCTCGTCATCATCTGGATCCACATCGCCTTAGTGCCGAAGAAATGGGGTTAGTTGCCCAGCATCCCAGTGCCTTTGACAGAGTTATGCGTTTAAACCCCATGGCAATTGAGTCCCCAGCGATGGATTTCTCTAGAAGGCTTCGAGAGCTGGCAGGAAACAGTTCCACCCCTCCGCCAGTCTCGCCCAGTCGCACCAACCCTATGCATCGCCTGTTGAATCCTTTCCAGCCAAGTCCTAAATCACCTTTTTTGAGCACCCCACCACTGCCTCCCATGCCCCCCAGCAGCACTACGCCTCCCCAGCCTCAGGCCAAGAGCAAGTCCTGTGAATTTTGTGGGAAAACATTCAAGTTCCAGAGTAACCTTATTGTGCACCGGCGCAGTCACACAGGAGAAAAGCCCTACAAGTGTCAGCTCTGTGACCATGCTTGCTCCCAGGCCAGCAAACTAAAACGCCACATGAAAACACATATGCATAAAGCTGGCTCCATGACGGGCAGGTCAGATGATGGACTGTCCACCACTAGTTCCCCTGAGCCAGGCACAAGCGAGCTTACTGGAGAGGGACTGAAATCCAGTGAGGCAGATTTCAGGAATGAGAGTGATCCTTCCCTGGGCCATGACAATGAAGAAGAGGAAGAGGAGGAGGAGGAGGAAGAGGAGCTTGAAAATGAGAGCCGGCCAGAGTCAAGCTTCAGTATGGACTCGGAGCTGAGTCGTAACCGAGAAAATGGCTCCAAGTCACTGCCGGATGAGAAATCCCTTGTCCTGGGAAAAGTAATTGAGAATGTAAGTCTAGGTGCCATCCAGCAATACAACGACATGTTAGCTGAAAAACAGAAGAGGAGTAGCTTCATGAAAAGGTCTTCTGACCAGCGAGACTTGTGTCCTCGAGACCTCTGTCAGAGAGATCCAGGTGATGAAGACTCAGTGGTAGGAGAGCTGGACCGTACTGAGGAAGGGACAGTCAATGGAAGAAACTTTGGCCCGGGTGAACCCTTCCCAAACTTGTTCCCCCGCAAGCCAACGCCTATCACGAGCCCCAGCTTAAATAATTCCTCTAAAAGAATAAAGGTAGAAAAAGATTTGGACTTGCCACCAGCAACGATAATACCTTCTGAAAACGTTTACTCACAGTGGCTGGTAGGGTACGCAGCATCGCGGCACTTCATGAAGGATCCGTTCCTCGGATTCACAGACTCCCGACAATCCCCCTTCGCGACCTCTTCCGAGCACTCATCGGAGAACGGGAGCCTGCGTTTCTCCACCCCACCGGGGGACATGCTGGACGGGGGGCTCTCAGGGCGCAGCGGCACGGCGAGCGGAGGCAGCACCCCCCACATCAGTGGTCCCGGCCCTGGGCGACCCAGTTCGAAGGAAGGGCGCAGGAGCGATACATGTGAGTACTGTGGCAAGGTCTTTAAGAACTGCAGCAATTTGACGGTGCACCGTCGGAGCCACACTGGAGAGCGGCCTTACAAATGCGAGCTGTGCAACTATGCATGTGCCCAGAGCAGTAAGCTGACGCGCCATATGAAAACGCATGGCCAGATAGGGAAGGAGGTCTACCGCTGCGACATTTGCCAGATGCCCTTCAGTGTTTACAGCACCCTGGAGAAACACATGAAAAAGTGGCATGGAGAACATTTGCTGACAAATGACGTCAAAATTGAGCAGGCAGAGAGAAGCTAAGGCCCCCCATTCCCCCCCACCCCCGCTAGGTTAAATTTCAGGGGTCTAGGTAACATTTTATTTGTACAGTTTAACTATTGCCAACTGAGAAAAGATGACCTAACTTGCCTCCGTAAACATAACTTAGCATAACTATGGCAGGTGCCAGACTTTGGCACTTAAATATAACCTGTGTCTACAAAGTTCTATTAAACCCGAGGGTTGATTAAGGCAGTAAAAATTGTGGAGCCTTTTAACTGTGCAATAATTTCTGTATTTATTGGGTTTTTGTAATTTTTTGGCATGTGCAGGTACTTTTTTTTTATTCTTTCTGTTTAAATTTCTTTAAAAATTTTGTTGGGTATCCCTTTTTAATTTTACCCAGTCGTAGCCTGAGATTACTTGCATTGTAGGGGAGAAACATATCTTTAAAATTATAATTTTTGGGCCGCTGCTTTGTTGAAATTTAAGCTAAGCGTGTGTAATTTCTTGTGAAGAAGCCAGAATTTGAACAGAAACCTATCTCTTTTTTTTCTCCTTCCTTTTTTTTTCCTTTCCTATTCTTAAATAACCTTGAAGATTAGGAAAAACAAAATTGTACAGCGGATAACAATCTTTAAAATTAGCACTTTCTTTTGGAATTGGATTGAATATGTAGCACTGACAATGTTGCTGACAACAGAGGCCTTTTCTAGATGGATTTCATCACTAAGTTTATGACAGAAAAAAAAGACATAGGTGCAGAAGGGAGCTACATTCAAAAACCAGAAACATTCTTAATTGTGCATTACTGTCAGATAGTTTCTGCTTGTGGTTAAAAGCTGTGGCAACATAATGGTGCCATTTTGTCACTTTTTGGGGTGACCCAAAACCGTGACACTTTCCCTCCCTTTTCCCCTCCCACCACTCTGCCCAGAGACAGTAGAAGTACACCTTGAGTATTGTAATATTCTTTTCAAACCTCAGAGGAGTCAAATGCTATCCTTTTTTCTTTTTAAACCACATAACCATAAATTTAAGTTCAGGCCATCTACTTTAGTCCAATTTTGCTGTAGTTAAAATAATAACGAGAGGAGGGGAAAGTGTAAATTTCTCAGTGAAAAGCCTCAACTCATAGGCATTTGATTTCTGAACAGAAATACTAGAACTATCTTATATGATGTACAATAATGTTATTATAAGGAAGGGAAAAATAAATTCTAGTTGATTTACCTGTCTTGGCAAGATTCTGCTCCTACGGAAGTCAGTCAGAGTTTTCCCCAAGACTCAGTTAGGAACAGAATGGAATTGTACTCTGAGAAAAGCATTATGACAGAAAAAAGTAAAGAAAAATGCACCTGCTCTACTTTCAAATTCCAAATTTTTAAAGCCTTTTGTGACTAATATTACCAAACAGTGAACAATTATGGTTAGAGATTTTAATTATGTTGACCCGCACTTTAAAACTTTTGTTTGTGGTTAAGAGAAAAATGGCTTCTCAACAAGAAATTACATCATTTTCTTCTACTTGGCCCAAAGGTGGGTTGAACTGTAAGGAAACAGCTGAGATTAAGTGTCAGTGTTGCTAAGCATGGCATTCACAATACTGGCACTATAAAGAAAAATAAATAAAAATAATTTATTGGACAGTTTTTCTACTGCCATTCAATTTGACGTGAGTGCCTTGAAAACTGATCTTCCTATTTGAGTCTCTTGAGACAAATGCAAAATGTTTTTGTGAAATGAAAAGACTTTTAAAAAAAAGTAAAACAAGAAAAGTACATTCTTTAGAAAAAAAGAGCCACATTTACTTAAAAAAAAAAATTACTGGTTGAAGATAGTGGACATGAAAATGCCATAAGACATAATCAAATGAAGATGTATACCCAGCACAACTTCGGACGTCCATTAGCTGAATTATTCTCAGCCTTTTTTTTTTTTCAGGACAACGCTGCTTAGGAAATGGAATGGAAATGATTTACTGCTGAATTAAAACTCAAATGACACAAATTACAAGTTGTTATCATTGAATGAGAAAAAACAATTCAGGAACAACGGCTAATTTTTTTTTAAAGTTAAATTTAGTGCACTCTGTCTTAAAATACGTTTACAGTATTGAATACATACAAGGGTAAAAAAGAAATTGTGTGTATGTGTGTTTGAGCAATCTTTTTTTTTTCAAAGTTTGCTTAATAGGTTATTAAAAAAATGCCATAATGGCCATGTGTATATTGTTTTCTTTTGGTGACGGGGTTTTAGTATATATTATATATATTAAAATTTCTTGATTACTGTAAAAGTGGACCAGTATTTGTAATAATGGAGAATGCCTGGGCATTTTACAAAACCAGAAAGAAAAAAAAAAAAAACTTTCCTTTTTTCCTTGAAAATGTTGCAGTAAAATTTAAATGGTGGGTCTATAAATTTGTTCTTGTCACTGTAACTGTAAAGTCTTGAGTTTTAGTAAATTTTTTTCTGCCTTGGGTGTTGAATTTTTATTTCAAAAATGTATAGAATCTCGTATTTGGGGATTAAAAGGTGATTGCTACACCATGTAGAAAAAGTACGTAGAAAAAAGTGCTTAATATTGTTATTGCTTTGCAGAAAAAAAAAAATCACGTTTCTGACCTGTACCTATTTTTCTCTTTTTTTCTCCCCTTTCCCCCTTCCCTTCCCCTTCTGGAATGGATATTGATATTGGTTGATTCATATGATGTAGGCACTTGCTGTATTTTTACTGAAGCTTGTAATTTTTTAACTGTACGCTTGTCCTTTTAAAGGGATTTAATGTACCTTTTTGTTAGTGAATTTGGAAATAAAAATAAAAACAAACAAACAGGCTGCCATAATATATTTTTTTAATTTGGCAGGATAAAATATTGCAAAAATAAAAAAAAATTTGTATGTGAAGTCCTTATTGTACAGGAAAAAAGGGGGTTGTTAGACGACCTTTGAGTAAAAGAAACAAAACAAAATAATTAAGTGCTTTTTTATTTTTTAATTTTTTTGTTGTTGTTGTTCACAAATAATTTTAGTTGTATATATATATTTTTTTTTTGTCAGAAATGGCCTACAAAAAAGTGCTGTTCCCACAGGGCTCTAAATAACTTCAAAGTTGCCTGGACCCCTTGCATCAAGGTTTTACCAGGTATGGTTGAACCAGGCTGGATGGTTATTGACTATGCGTGTGAAATGAAATTCTGTTCCCGTAAAGGTGTCTGAGGTGACATCCCACAGCTTCCCCACAGATTTGAGAGAGAGAGAGGAGATTTTTTTCCCCCCACTTTCAAACAAGTAGATGTGCAACACATCTTCCCTCTCCTGGCCACCCCCCTACTCACTTCTCCCTGCACCCTACCACCACCCCCTGGAAGAAAGTTGTTTTATAGAAAAAAGTGAGAGCTGCTGCATCCACTTTGACATAAAATAGTAAAATGGTTTGCTGTTGGTACAGCTGTAACCGTGTTGAAGTAAAATTGGTCCAGGCACAGCCCTTCTCTTCCCTGTCAGAACAGGACCTATACCTTATACAGGTCTTGCCAGTCCATGTTATTAGCTGCTTTGCTGCTGTTCACTCCTAATTGTACATTCCATAAATTTCTGAATGTTTGAGTGACTGGGATGAAATCCTGTGCCTTTTGATTTCTCTCTTTGCTGTTCTTTCTCTCTCTCTCATGCTCTCTCCCTTTGGGGCCTAGGGGAAGACAAGTGGCAGAAGAGTCACTGATGCTCTAGTGAAGGGGAGAAGGAGAAAATGCTCACCGCCCTTGCAGGAAATGACAGTAACAAAAACAACAACAACAAAATCTTGCCGTGCCAAATTCTTCTGCTGCTTTCATTGGTGCAGAACTGCTGGAGCAATTGGAGAGGCATAGGTGTGACAGCAGGGGGAATTTGGTCCAGCCACCTAACACATGGAGATATATGTCTTCCTGGCTTCAGTAACATACCCTTAAGACTTCTGGACAAATTCTGGATCTCAATTAAACTGATATAAATCAGGAATTATGCATCACTCTTAGTCCTGGATTACTCTAGTGTAGCTGGGGCTGGAATGTGATCCCTTAAAGGCACTTTTTCACTTTTTGGTGTGAATTCAGATCTCTGGCGTTTGTATAAATCCAGAGTCATGCCGCAAGAACTCAGCAGAATCCCTTGGACATGCATCAGTGTAACAAAGGTTAGAAGTTAACCGCATATTTTCAGTCCACAAGTTGTTGATTTAAGAAAGAATTTCACCTTTCATTTTAGTGTAAATTGCTTAGGAGCTCCAGTCTCTCTGTTGTTTTTAATTATCCAGGATAGCTAACACCAGCAGTTGTCTGATTTTGATCACTGAAACTAACAATGAGTCACTCAAAAGCACAAGGGTTGTGTTTCTGCAGACTGTAGTGATAATGAAATGGCCCTTGTTTTCTTCTTGCTTAGAAGAACTGTAGTTTACTAGGCCAAAAGCACAATATAACATAGACATAAAATAGCTAGAATGCTGCCATAGTTCCTTTCACAATCTAAATAGATTTTTTATTCTTATTATTTTAAGATTAAGTGTATAACTTTCATTGTGTCTAGTCCTGCTGCCTTTGAAGTCTAGAGCAAAACTCCAGTGAACTTCCTTGGCAACTGGGCAGATCTGAGAACCTGGTTTTAGAAAAAAAATGCTCATTTTTAAGGAAAGGGTCAAAAAATCAGCATTTCATCCCAGTCCTATGTAAAAGACAGTCCAAGGTTTTGTTTATCACAGGCAAACTCATTTTTATGGTGCTCTTTGTATTTTAGAACTGCAAAGCAAAGTAACATTGATTTAAGTTGTTTGCATTTGTACCGGCAAGGCAAAATATTTTTATTACCTTTTTCTATTACTTATTGTATGAGCTTTTGTTGTTTACTTGGAGGTTTTGTCTTTTACTACAAGTTTGGAACTATTTATTATTGCTTGGTATTTGTGCTCTGTTTAAAAAACGAGAGCACTTTTTTTTTTATTATGGATAAAATGTTGAGATGGCTGGAGGTCATTTCAATATGGCTTAGTGAAATATTTATTGTTCCTTTTATTCTCTGTACAAGATTTTTGGCCTCTTTTTTTTCCCTTATTGTCACAATGTTGAGTTCAGCATGTGTCTACCATTTCATTTGTACGCTCGTTCAAAACAACGTTTGTTCCAGTTTCAAGTTATAAAAATAAATTGGACATTTGATTTGATCTCCAAATCTTGTCTTTCCTGTTTTTTTTAAAATAGAGGGGTGGGAAGAGGAAGAAAGAAGGAAGTGAGGAATTGAAGCTTCTGTACAGATTATAGAGCTTGTGCTGTATTTTATGTCAGTTCTCATGGGATTCAATCAGAAGAGAACTCTTGTGTAGGGAGAACATGTGAGCACCTGCATAATGCTAAGCAGATGCTCAAGTCTTGCTTACATCCCTTGGACTTAAATATAATGTAATGTATTTCCTGAATAGGAGTCTTGAGAGAAAATGGTAGAATAATGCTTGAAACAGTCAAACTGCTCGTATGAAATTATGTTAACTTTGGGGCAGTTAGCACAGTTTTCTGAAGACAGTGAGAAGAGCTTTTCTCTTGCTTTTCTTTCCATCCCCTTAAACTTTAACTGTGAGTTGTATGCACCTAAGTTTGTTAATGTGTTTTGTTTCTTGGATGCCAACACAAATAGGGAGAACACTTACCAGTTTAACCAAGAGCTGAATTTGGCCCACAGATAGTGTATTACGTGAGAAGTACCAAAACGTAACTACAGCTAAACATTGGCCCCTTCTCCTCCTCATCTAGGGACAAGGGCATGCGCAGTTTCAGGCAGAATTCTGCACAATTTGCAGTTTGAGGATAAGAGCTGACAGCTACAGGTGGTTCACTATCCTGATAGTCTTTATCAAGCCAACCTGTTAGCAAAGGCATGGAAATCTTAAATGAGGTAATTGTTTTTCAAACCATTATTGGAAAGCTTGGGAAAGATTTTGAGCATTGGAGACCAGCTTCTGATTTCCTGGAGGCCCTAGTCCAAAAAACCATGTAACAGGCTTGTGATTCAAAGCAGGTGGGTAATTGAAATTCATTTCAAAGGAACTGCTCCTGAACTTTAAAGTATTTGGCTCAACTCAGAAGTCAGGAAGGGAAGCTAAGTGGTTTGTGCTACAGAAGAGCTCCTGCAGATGGTCCCTTCCTGATCTCAGGCTCCCTGAATCTACAATCTAAATTTAGGTATGTGTGTAAGTGCTTCACTGGATCAAGGATTCAGAGTGATATAAAAGTCACAGGCTTTGAAAAGTTGCACTCATGAAAAACCAGTGAAAATGAAATCAGAATCCAATGCTGACAATTATATTGGGCAATAGTTCATGCTGTAATTCCCTAAATGCCAGATTTCGTTTTGAGTGCCTTCTGCAGTGAGCTGTAAAGGCTGTTGCATTTTACTTCTAAATTTTGTACAGTTTGCATTTGAATGGGGTGTTTTTGACACCCCATAAACATGACTTCACTCTAGTGGAGCTTTACACTGCTGTGTCATTTTGTCAGCTTTAAAGGCATTGCAGGCCTTGCAGATGTTGATGTGGTGTTTGAATCTTTAGCGGCAGCAGCCACTGCTGTGCATCCTGGCCTGTGGCCAAGAGGGTTTGGAAGTGTGAGGATACTTTCCTCTCATTGCCTCTGGTAGGGGAGGTGATATCTGCCTGGCAAGGAGAAGCATGGACATCCTGGAAGTAGTAATGCCTTAACTCATCACTCTTGGATCTGCTAGAATTTGTCTGTCAGAGCCCTGATTACTCACACACATTGGCATGACAGAAAAAGCAAGATTAGGCTCTTCTGACAGAGGAAATGTGAGAAATCACACAAACAAGGCTGCAAACAACTAAATCCAAATGATTGCAGCATACTCTGGTTGGATACTCCTGTTTCACACATGCTTGTGCAGCTGAAGAAGAACTATATTATAACCAGGAAAGGAAAAAGGTTTAGAAAAATCTTTGTGAAATCCAAATGAAACCAATGGAGTTCGAACTTTAGTATGAAAAGAGAACTACTTTATGTCAGCATTGTAATTATTATAATGAAGAAACCTGTTACAAAGGTGATTTCTCAAGTGCCTTATTACTCACACTGATCATACACTATACTGCTTCTTCAAATTCAATAGGTTTACTCCTGACTTACGTAAGTATTCCATACGACTGAATCTGGCTTAGTTGTTTTACATACAAAAAAATTACATAAATGTTAGGAACATATAACAGAATAGCAGTGACCATTGAACTCTTAACTCCATAACTGAGATGTTTCCACCAGAAGGGAAAGTCTAAGAGTTACATTTACCCTATCAAAGGATAGAAAGATACCATCTGATCTGCACATCCAATTAAAACAGCTTGAAAACTGAGCACTCAAAATGAAAGGCTTGTGAACAGACCAATAATTATACACCAAAATAATTCAGGAAATAATTCTGAATAATGAATATATTTGAGAAAATTGTGATCTATTTGCAGACAACTTGTAAGCAAAAAGGAGGCAACATTTGCCTAATAGTTGATTTGCTCTGAATTATTCTCCTAGCTCAGCTAAACACTGACCTTTGGCTACTCAATGACAACATGCATTTCACTATCTGACAGATGACAGGCCATTCTCTGGGATCACACATTTTAGAGATGGAAAAGACCTATTCACTCCTCTTGCCCATCCACTACCAATGCAAGATTATTTCTTTCAGTACATTTCCTAAATAGGAAGTTATGCAGAGCAGAATCAAATAGAATTTCATACCCCACTGAAAAAAAAAAGGCTGATTAAGAGAAGACCACTTTTATCACTGTCCATTTCCCCATGGGTATAATCACGGGATATAACAATATGGTGCTACATTTACTGAGAGTGGACACATGCTTCAGGGCTTGGTTGGACTGTAGTCTGAGGGTGAGGCTAGTTCCAAAAGATGTTCTGATTCTATTTCCCACAGTTATGAGGAGTCCATTGCATTATATAGACAATGTACTGAGTTACAAATTAATTTTTTTTTTGCACAAAAATTAGATGTACATTTCCTTTTATGTGTATCTTTTTATTTCTTTCTTATTCTGCCAGCATACCTGTGAAATACCTCTTGCGCAAGTGAAGACCACTTACATATTTTCATGCAGAGTTGCCAAGTGACAGTGCTGATTACAGTAAAGTCATAGGTATCATCAGAAAACATCAAAGCTAGTGAAAAAGTGAGGGAAAACAAGACTGTTTTAATGATTCATATAAACTGATTAGGAATTACAATAATACAAAAAATACACATTGCTCTTCAAAAATGTTTTAAGCATAAAGAATGGGTGTCCAATGACTAACACATAAGTTACATGCATGTGAGTGTGCAAAAACTGTCTACATTTCTGTGTGCATTACTTAGATTCAAATTTCAAGTGTTCTTGTAGAAAGCTAGAGTATAATATGTATTTCATTTTAATTTCTCCTAATTGACAGACCAGTGTAACTGACCTCATTTTAGTCCACAGCACTGTATCCTTAAGATTGACAATTACTTCAGTAAAGCTGATTTAAAATGAATATTGCAGTGATAAATGAAGACCCCTTGTTTCCTCTCTAGAAGTCAAAATTGGAGTAACCAGTGCACATACGCAATGTCCTTATAACATTCTAGTATACACTATTAAGATCTGTAAGATACTGGTTTTTACTAGAAAAACAATATAGCATAAAGCAAAGTTCAGTCATGAGCAAGACTTACCTGGGACATGGGAGGTTTCCACAGTACCAAAGTTCCATTAGGAGGTATGTTTATAATTATTTTTCTCACTATATTTACTAATTTATATGAAAAGATGGATATAACTCTGTGTGCTTGGGGGATGTGGGGCTTCACTCATCATGGTGTGCGGGTCTTCCTTCTGGTGTGAGATGTGGAGAGACGAGTGAAACTAAGACAAATTACAAAAGCTGCGCAGACATGGAAACCAGAACAAACTCTCATCTTTTAACTCTCTGTGATGTGACAATGAGAAGAATTTTTGGAGTAAAGAAGGAGGCCAAAGGAGTAAAGTCTTCATATTATATATTCCCAATGTCAATCATCAGCAAAACCAGGGAAAATTGATGTTGGTAGTAATGGTAGTTTCTATTCAGGATGTGGCTGCAGCAAACTAATCAGAAGCCAGGCACTTAGCACAGACTACTTTGAATTCTTAGCAATGACGTAATATAATGCAGCTTCACTGAGAAAGCATCATTCCTGCAAAATAGCCCCAATTGACTGACAGAATGAAATGACACAATTACAGAATTAGAAGAGGAGAGGGAAGAAGATGTTAAGAGATATAAACAAGGGAGAAAATAATGTTTTACACAGTAATAATGTTCAGATGAAAGGAATGTGTTGGAGGATCATTGATGAATCAAGCCTGTTAGACATTTCAAAATACCTGAGTGAAATGGGAGTTTAAATCCCATTTTAGAGGTAACTTGAGTTCCAAGACCCACGGAGTTTTAACAAGCCTTGAATTTCCAAATGGCTTTTTAAAATAAGGCACTGGTCCAAAGTTATTTTAGAAAAAAAAAAATCTCCTGCCATAATTCTACTCATATTCCAGTGGCTTAAATTATTACTTTTAATGTCTGAACGTTTTTGAACATAGAGAAATTGGAATGCCAGACTCATCCTGTCTCAGTTTGTGGTTTAGCTTCATCTTTCATAAAGAGAGACATAACTCCTAATTCCCCATATTTCTAGAAACCCATCACTGTACCCAACAGATAGCACAAATTCAAGATAAACAGTGCATGGCCAGGACAGTGATCCAACCATTTCACTAGATATGAAGAGTCATATCTGCAGAGTAATTTCCAAATCAATATGGTTTGTAAATATTCCACTAATCCTATGGAGAAACTCTCAGAATGACACCCTGGTGGAAACCTCTCCACCTGCAGGAGGTTCAAATTTAGATCAGTAATTTGAATCATTTCAGAGGCTCTTGAGGTAATAGTATGAAATCATAACTATTTAAAATGCCCACACTACCACTGACTAACAACATGAACTTTCTTGTTGAGGAAAACACATTGGGGTAAAAGGTCATGTCTCTGTATCAAAAATGTTCACCCATGAAAATATTTCTATGTATGTGCTAGTTATGAAGTTTGATATGTGAAGTGTTCGCACTTTACTCTTCTGCCATAGTTTATCCTTTCTATGAAAGAGTTGCAGGGTGCTCTTCATCCACTGTAGTGTAAAGTCAGGTAGATTAACCAGTTCTCCACCGATAGATCAAGAGGAGAGAACCTCAGAAGTACAATTTCAATTGGCACAATTTGTTCTGCAATAGATGTTTGACCACAACTGTAGAATGTTTTGTCCATCCATGACACTATGATACTCCACACATTGCTGGGTGTAAATCAGCATTGTTCTGTTATGCCAAGGCAGGTAGGCTTACTTGTCACCTGAGAGTTATTTTCAAATCTGTGCTATCCACCTCAGCTTGGTAAATAGTTTTAATATCTAATATCTTTTTTCAGAAAGACTAAGATGTTCTTCAGAATTTTAAATCAAGAAGTGTTTTAAACCAAATTACTTTGATTGTTTTGTGATACTGAGCATGACTTTCCCAGTAAGTAAATCCTCAAAAAGACTAGTAGGAAGCAGTAGCTTTTGGCAAATTATGTAGACTGTGTGTGTCAGTAGGAACTTGTGTTGTATGTGAATGATCAGCCAGCAGAATTAGGTAGCTTTTTTTGCCATTTCAGTCTGTCTTAATCTCCTAAGCAGTTTTTCCCAGAAGGATGTACTTGTCTTGATATGCAGAAACTCTAACCACAGAGTTCACATGACTTTTCATACTCAGAGACTCTTTCATTTATTAGCTGTTATTCAGATGTGATTTCATGTTACCACTTTAATCCTGGTGGTGAGTGATTCCTCAATGTGAAAATCAGTATTTTTCTCTTTACTGTGCTGTTTTCCCACAGATGAGGTTTTGGTCATTCTTCCTCTGAGTTAGGCAAGACTGGACATTGACTTCTCCCTAAACTGTTAGTGTGAACTAATTTGTACGAGTAATTGTGCCTCAAGGGAAGTTTCTTGCAAAACACTCCTGGCCCAGAGGACTGGTGATCTGCTTCTGCAGGTCTCCCACATAATAGCTGCGTAAGCAAAATAAGAGCTTAAGCAAAAATAAATTCAGATCCTCCGAGCACAAAGGACACTATAACAACCTGTGTACCTGCAAGTAATGTATTGTTTGGCTTTCCTCTGTGGCTACTAGCCACACATTGGTTGTGCCAGTTCAGCCATCATGATTTTATGCTGCCACCCGTTGCCTGATTACACAGCCCAATGCTAAACTCTGCAACATCCCCTGGAAAGTCTTCTTTCAGACAGTCCTGCCATAGGTTCCTGTGGGCCCAGCTACTCCACTGCCCACTGTGGTACCAGCATCACCTGCTGGACACAACAGACAGAGATGACTCTCTCAGTGACCCTTCACAGGGGAGACCACCACCAAGAAAACCTAGCAAAATGCAACCATCCCCAACAAAAAGCTCCACCCAACAGGAAGCTCCTCCAGCTGATCAGCTCCTAGTTGATATAGTCCTGGCCTTGCCCACCACCCCAACCATGACCACCTGGGTGAGGGCGGAGCCACAGAGACTCAGATGGGCCAGGTTCTGCCTCTGGAATATGAAGCCAATAGGAAAAACAAAACATTCTGCTACGTTGTGACTCATTCACAGGTCAGCTCCAACTTGGGGCCCACAACTCAGGCCCCAGCACTTCAACATCATATTTCAGTTTGTTTGAATTCCTGCATGATCCTGATTTTCTCTTCAGGGTGCCTTTTCTGTTCAGGGAGAGAAAGAGACACACAGCCTGAGTGGAACAAAGCCATCTCAAAACAGAGCAGGTTTTAAGGGGTCAGTACTGGGAGCAGTTCTGTGCAATATTTCATTACAACTTTAGATGTTGGGCTGGAGACAGCACTTACTATATTTGTACACCAAACCAAGTTGGGGGAGATCCAAAGTGTGTTGAAGGTTGTTGGTGGTGTTCAAAGTGATTTTAATATCTCACTAAGCTGACTAAACAGCCATTGATCAGAAAAGAAGTGTATGAAGGCTCACAAGTGACAGAGAGACAACAACATGCTGTTGCAAAAAAAGACAGACACAAGCATAAGATGTATCAACAAGAGAGTAGCCTGCAAATGATGTGATGTACTCTGTCCACTCTGGCCAGCATTGGTAAGGACTTTGGACATCCACTTGTGGGTTCAGTTCTTAACAATTGAAGAAAAATGCAGGCCTGTTGGAGGGTTGTCCTGAAGGAACCAATGGAAATTATCAGAAGTCTACAGTGTATGTCTGATGAGGAAATACCAAAATAATTTGGATTGTTTATCAAAAAAGAGTAGAGGAAGGAGCCAAAGTGAAGGAGGGAGATAAGTCTTCTCATGTTGTAAATATGTTCTCCCCCTCCATTATTTAATATGCCTCCATGGTACCTGGAAAAAGACACATGTCCTCTGGACTTACACAAGGAATTTCACTGTATGCAACTCTCAAATCCTTTACCTGGGCAGACCTTTACTTCCTGCACAAATCAGTGGCCATGGCTCCCTTGACAGGCATCTTAAAAGAGCAAAGATTTTAAAAAACATTTACTAAACAAAGGAATTCAATGGCAACACTTGCCTTCACCCAGGATTTATCAAAATTAAGTAGAGACCTGTGGACCATACTCAGACCTGGTGTAAGGCAGAGCAATATAACCTTTAAAAGAGCTCCCCCTTCTTCCACTAGACTAAAATTTAGCCCTTAATTTAACTCAGAGAAAAATGCAAATTACCCTAATTAAACATACAGTTCAAGCAATCAAGATACTGGTTTTATACTATATTGGTCTATTTTAAAATATCAACGTAGGACAGTTAAAAGCAAAGGGGGCAATTAATGTCTTTCCTTGGAAAGGTGTGAAAGGTACCTGTCAGGTTTCATTAGGTGTATTTATTCTTTCCTTTCAAATTATCTCTCTTTTGAGCAGACCACTCTTCTGGGTTAATGGTGACAGAAGACAACAGCACTGCTGTAATCATCCTACAGAGCAAAAGCAGCCTATTAGTGAAATATGGGGAATCCCGAAAATAAAATATTTTATTGTTGATGTCTCTGAAATAACCCATATGCCTAGGACTGTCTCAGAAAAGCAACTCTGGAGCTTGCTATCTCTGGCTTTGTGAGAGACTTAATATCTTTGGGCAGCACATATAAACAGTAAGAGAAAAAATTATTCTAGTTATTCTAGTAGCTTTGTGAATGGGGGTTTGAAGCACACACAGGTTAAATTATTTGTTCAAGGTCATACAAAAAGCTCCATGAAGCAATCAAAAGTTTTATGCAGATCTTCTGAGTCCAAATCTGGTGGGTGTTGTTCTTGTTCCTTTGTCCTAAAGGAACAGCCATCCTTTGGTAGATGTGTTGTTATGGCAAGCAACAGCTGAAGGTGTAAGAAAAGGTATTTTTCCATGTAAGCTTTACCCAGAGCTTGTCCAAGTCCTTGAAAAATCTCCCATCGAAACTAGTGGGTTGTCTAACAACTGCAAGGGGCAAGGCCATCCTCCACTTTTAGGGGAGCACAGCACAACTGTGTTGAGACCACAAGGGATCAGCCTGACCTGTCATGGAGAGCGAGAAGGAGCTGGAGGGAGTTACTGGACTTGATGCAGGGGAAGAGATGGAGATAGAGACAAAAGAAGGGAGAGGAGGCAACAGGCAAAGAGGAAGATCTTAGTGTATTTCCTGGCAAAATCTGTGCTGCCTTGTGTGTATTTCTGTGAGTTCCTTTGGAGCAAGTACTGTGATCACAGTCATGGAGTTTGCAAATAACCAACAAATGTGAACAGCCATGAGTCTCTGAGTTGTGACCTTTGATGGTGGAATAGATTTCTCTCATGACGCTGAGATTCTGTGACAGCTGAGCCTGACTCCAAGTTCACATGTTTTGTCAGGCCAGCATCTCTCAGGGTTTGTGGTTAGGGTGGCCTTGGTGACAGTCACTGTTTTCAATTCAGGCTGTGAAAGAGATGCTGGGCCGCAGCACTAATTCTTCAGATATTTCTCCAGCTGGAAATCTGCACATCCTGAGCCTGACATTTTCTTCTCAGTGGTTTTTAATGTTATATGGATTTTTAAGAAGTATAATTTATGTCGGTGCCATTTAACGATGCACCTTTAACCAAAGATAAAACACTACTCATGTTGCTTCTGATTTAGCCTTTTTGGCCCGGTTGCTGCAGATCATTTTAGCAAAGGAAAGGTTGTCTGCAGTATGAATCCCCCAACCAGTGAAACTACTTTGTCTTAATTACCTCAGGACGAGAGAGTGCCCCTGAAGCAATCATCTTTGTTTGTTAACACACCCTATCTGCTGCACTACTCCCCATAAATAAAACATGACCAAGATTACAATGTCATGTTCCTGTGGACTCCAGACCCTGGTAACTGCTCAAGTAGAATGCACAAAAACATCCCACAGCAACCTGGTGCATATTGGAGGGCATATAGAAGGGATGTTTCTCATTCCTAAGCAACCACATGCATACTGACTTCTAATATTAAACACGATGTTTGCTCAAATGCTAACACAACGTATAAGACATACTCTTTCTCGCCTTTGTCTTGGGTGAACGGCAGATCCCAGGCCAGGTGTCTAGCTGCTAAAAACCAGCAGAAGCTTCAAGACCTGGCCCAAGTGTTTACCCTCTGCAGAATGCCTAATTGGAGCCCATATCCACAGTGTTAGCAATTACCATAACATTTGCAAGAGAGGGTTGTAGGTGACTTTAAAGAAGATTTAAGGATTTGCAAGTGTTTTGTCTCGGTTTTCCCGTGTTTTTCTCTTTGAGTGTTTGTCCATTAGTGCTCTGCCAGTGTTGCTGTGCTCCCCAGGTGGGATAGCACTTGATTGCTCAGGCTAGGACAAATGAATACTATAAACAGACTGGCCTCTTAAATATCTGGGAGAGGAAGGTAACAGCTGTGAAATATTTTCCCAGGCTTTGATTTTCAGCAGCAAAAATGGAGTGTAGAGTGGCTCCTGCACTGAATAGTGTCTTACTCTGTGGCTGATCTCACAAAAATTAAGGGGCACTGTAGGGTTGAAGATGGTTTAATGGAGATTAAGAGAACAGCAGTACAGAATCTACTCCTCTGAGAATAATTTAAGGTTAGAGTAATGGGTGGAATGAAGCTACCCAGGTAGCTCAGAAATATGCTCCTGATTTTTAGGAGGAGGGCGTGTTTTGCTGCCATCCTTAAGGGGCTTCAGCTTTTGGTGTAGTGACAGCCTGGACCAAGGTGGTAAGAAAGTGAAGAAGGGTTGGATTGAGATCAGGCACCTTTTGCCTATTCTGCTGTACTGCTTCAAAGCCATGTGACTTTAAAAGGGTAGAGGAGGGCTCTTCTGGTTATACAGGTCACTTCTATCATAGAAATGCTGTTACACCTGGATTGCATATCTACACATGTGTTGTGCCCAAATAAGTTAATTTCAATGTACTCTCAACTCTCCCTTGCCTTCTTTTTCTTAAAGTAACAATATTTTCCATTCTCTTCCTTTCTGCCCTTAAAAAACACCCATTAATCCTGACATGAAGCTTTCTTCCATTGGTCCACAGATCAGTGGTTCAGCACTTCGGAGAAGGTCCACAGTGAAGATTCAAGATGTGGAAAGGGTACAATTAAGAAAAGGTCTCTTTGGACTGAGAAGATATCTGAAATCTCTAAAATCATGTGAGTGGATCAGGATGGGTAAAATGATGCTGTCTGGGGAAGGTCAGAAGTGGTTTTTCACCCTGTGTGCAGGTAAGCTGGACAACTTACTCTATGTTTCTAAAGGTTTACACGCCTTAAAGGGGATGCTTTGCAAGCTCGCAGAACAGAAACCTTCTGAGGATTTCTGAATACACAGAAACCATCTCTGGTCTAGGAAGTTGCTAAGCCACAAAGGGCTGGAGACTGGAAGACGACTTAGAGAAATGTTGTACATGTTGCCTTGATCTTAGGCACTTCATATGCACCTGTATTTGGGCGCTGTTGGAGAAAGAAGATGCAGACTTTTGTTCTGATCCCACACGTTGCTGCTATGGTCATACTTAGGGGCTGACAGTCAAATCAGTACAGCTGGTGTTACAGGCTAGTGTATGCCCTTCAAGGTACCTTTCTAAAATATTCTGAAGCAATCTTCGAAGTCCCTTGTAGTTGGAGCCATCTTGTATGTTTGTGCTTGCGATGCTGTATTTTTTTTCATTCAGAATATCTCTGTTTCTGTGGCCCACATTAGACAAAAAAAAAAATAAAAAATTAAAAAATCCTCAGTGTCTGGTCAGCTCTCAGTATCTTCGCTCACATAATCAGTTGAGCCAACTGCCATGGTGCTTTCTATGGGAGAGACAAACATCTGCAAGGGGAACCAACAGCTCTTTTTATACAGGACACCAAACAGACATCAGAAAGTGCATACTGCTGTCTGACAGGCTGTTCCATGCATTATCAAAGGCAACTGCCTGCCATTGCCTTGACCTACTGTATGCTTTGGTCAGGCCACGCATTCATTCATTTGTGATTTCAGAGATGCTTTTTGAAGGCAAAAACTCTTTTCTCGGCTAGTTGCTCTAAACATAGGACTCTAAGTCTCTGTAGAATACTCCGGTCCTTTTAATGATTCGTGCCCTGTCACTTACAGAGTTGTGTTTTTCCCAGCACTGCAATAAAATGGTATTTCCCTCTCTTATGCTTTCTTCCTACTGCTGTACTTTAAAGTTTTGTTTGTTCAGTGTTGTCTTGATAAATTCAATATTGTTCTTCCTGGTTTCCTCTCTCATCTTTGCCTTTATATAGTTGTCCTGATTTACAAATATCTGCTTTATTTCTTGATCTTAAATCTCTGTATCTGCCTTCTTATCTCTTGCAGTTGCCTTGTTTCCTCAGATACATCCCTGGCTTTTATCTGGCATCTTGCAGCCCCTCTTGGCAACTTTCTGCTAAGTGTCTCCTATTTCTTCATTTGTAGCGCTACTATTCAGGCAGGCTTTACTTGGAGATTCTCTGGCTTTCATCAGTCAATATGGTACACTGGAAGTCCTGTAAGCACTAATATTTATTTAAAATCTATCAGGTTAAAATGTGTAAAAAAAGAAGGATGGCCAAAGCAATAGGATAATCTCTAGTCAAAGTTTGCTGCAAGAGAAATCTGCTGGACAACAGCTTTAGTTTGCAGGGAAATTTGGCAGGAAGCTAGGGGGGAGGGGTGGAGAAAAAGAGCAAATTCTATATTGCTCTGTGCAGGTCTAAATCTCCCCAGATGAGGGTTTGGCCCTGACTGTTAATTAATTTATCTTGCTCACAGACCTATCATCTGCAGAATATTTCAGTCATTTTGCAGGTGGGGAGAGAAACCTGTTGGGGCAGATTTATGTGTCCGTGCAGAGGAGCGAGGATATATTGTGAACCTGCCTGTGCCCAGGTGTGTGGTGCTACGGGTGGAGCTCCTCAGCTGCTTCCCTCTCCCAAGGGCAGGTGTGTGGGTAGTGGCTCAGAGGGACAGCTGAGAGGTCATGAGGGCTATAGACTGCTACTGGAAAAGGCTGGTGGTAGATAGCACTTTCTGCCCCTGGGAAGGGGCAGGAGGTGGGACTGCGTGCTGCTGGGACTATCTCTGAGCTTCTCAGCCTCCCAGGGCTGCTCCTGGGCTCAGTCACTGTCATCAGCTACTGCTGTCCCGGGGCTGTGCCAGGAGACGTGATCTGAGCCATAATTTGTTGATGAAAGGATCTCATAATGCAGAAAGTCTGAGTTACTGACCTCTGAGTCCTGTTAATTAAATGTTAATAATCCAGGAGGGAGGAGTACCCTAAAAATCACTTTTTGTCCTGGGTTGGTTATTGGAGGCCACTGCTTTCACATGCTGACACTAGGGGAGACTCCAGGCAGACCAGCAGAGTTAGCAGACAGAAACTGGCCTTGTAAATCTGAACTGCCAGTTTTTGCGACAATGAACAAAAATGTAATTGTTTAACCAAATGTATGTGTCATAACTTGGTGACCTCAGTGAATATGCTTTAATTAAGTCCTTTTGTTGCTTTTCACCCCTTTCCCCCTCAAGCAATTCCAAGTTTTTGAAAACAGTCAAACAAAGTCTGTTGTGATTATTATATATCTGACAGGACTGTGAATGACCCACAACTATAAAAACACAATATACCAGCTCCTGTCTTTGGCTTTTAGGCAGGACTAGCCATAGCCTTTACTGGGGTAATGAGAACTTCTCAACTCTGTGTGATGTGCTGCAGTCATCCCCTAGGGCAAAACTGTGTATGAACTGCTCAGCTGCTCTGAGCCTGCACCCTTCCCCTGAAATCAGGAGAGCCAAGCTGATGCATATCAGCTCAGTGTTTGGCCCAAAGACATTTGGTTTTTGCCTTGGGAAAGGGACAGTCTGTAACTGTACCACTGAAGTTGGAAACCTGGCCTAAAGGCATGAAGCACAGGATATTATAGAGGTTGCAGGTAGTATGGAGCTATGGAAGCCCTTCAAACAGGTTTGAAGAAAAGGTTCAGAAAGCCTGGATAATGTGGAAGATGCAAAACAGGGAATAGACCAAAAGAAACAAGGAATGAGGAATGCATGCGAATGAAATCTAGGCCAGGGAAAAGAGAAGGCAGTAAGAAAGAGCAGGGCTTTGTGGGAGGTAAGGGTCAGCAGGGTGGTTAGGTGGGTTTTAGTGCTGGGCACCTGAGTGGGAAGTGGCAGAAGGGGGGAAAATTTTGAAATTGTAAGTACTTGTTTCCCAGTTGGGATAATAAGGCATAAGAGCACCAGGAGGTCCCAGAAAGGTAGGAAGTGGTATGATCTGAGGCAAAGGGCTGTGAATGGGGCTTGTGAAGTGTGTTTGAGCTTTTATTGCAGAAGTGAGTGGAGAAAGGAGCTAGATTGAACAGGTAGTTAGTCTTCTTTTGCAGACCTATGGAGAATTTTCTAAATGCAAAAGAAGAACACATAGAAGCAGAACCTTGAAAATAACTAAGTGGATGATCTCATTGCATTATTTTTAACTCTGTATACCGTTGATAATTAATTTGTCTGACATCATATTGATTTTCTGTCTCTTGTTTTATTGTCAATGTTTTGTTTGCAACATATAACTGGTAAAGTTATAATTAACCCATATTGCCCTGTCCAAAGACACCTGTGCATGTTTAGAAGCACAACATGAATATGATGCCTTGAAACAATGCTTGCAAAGTACAGTAAAATGCTTATGACTGTACTAATGAAAAAAATTCTGAGAGATGCTTTAATGGATGAAGGTAGAGCTAGAACTGATTCCATACTGAGCTCTGTTTTGGGGAATAGGGTAGATATGGGTAGAACAGGAATAATTTCATGATGAGATATCTAGGACAAAAGATCTGTACAAAATATTACTCTGTAGATTTTTACCTAACTGATTAGCATTTCTGAGGGAATACTTGTGTTCAAGCCAGATCAGGATACTTCGCATTTCTTGAAAGAACTTCCTTTCTGATAACATTAGAAACCTTGATATGCATATGCTAAACGTGATTCTCTGTTTTTTTTCTTAGTGGCCCGACATTGTTTTCATTGTCTTAAATGTAAGCTTTCTTTTCTCTAAAACAATTAAGTCTCTTTTGAATTTTCAGGATAACTAATATGTATGTTTATACACACACACAGATATACTTGCACTTTTCGTTTTCAGTTGCACATAGTGTACCTCAGCCACCAGAACAGGGGTTCCTTTGGGTAATTTGCTACAGAATAACCAAAGTGCTAAACCCAAACAACTAACAATGATTTCCTTTGTGCCTTGGCTTCTGCTCTGTCACTTCTGCACGACAGAATGGCTTTGCTTTGCCATCAAAAACACACAGGATCAACCGGAGACAGTCCTGGAGAAGCACCTCCCAGCCATGATGAGAGTGCTCACAGTCCCCTTCTCCTCCCAGCTGTTCATTCTCCTGCAACTGAGAAACCCGGACCTTCCAAAATGTTTCATACATCTGCAGTTTCCCTGACAACTGCCCAAAACTGTCCTTCCCGGCTGCCAACAGCTCTCAATACATCCTGGACAAGCTGACTAAGCATTCTTCTTCCTCTCGTAATATATGCCAGCAATCATGGCCATGCAGTGTTGTCACATCTTGTGACTGCTCCTGGATTTTACATAATGTTATGATTTGGATGGAGCTGAGTCCTTAAGTTCATTCTTATTTGTGAGTAGGTCTGTGGTTAGAGTTGGTCCAATTTGTGTTCATGCTGGCATGAGGAAACTAGCGTAAGAGCCCGGGCATCTGGTAGGGAGAGTAAGCTCCTAGTTCTGAACCCCCAACCTCTGAACACATGGGAGTTCAGTCTTAAATTAGTCACCAAAGCTCTCTCCTGAAGTTAAATGGTGTGAACATTTGTTGCAGAGGTTGCTTTAGGTGTTAAATAAAGCTACAGTACCTATATTTTCTCTTGTTGTCATGGTTCATAGTATGAGAATCTTTAGGCTTAGTAATTTCTGACCAGAAATGGGCCTAAGCCACAATCCCTTACTTGAATTCTTTAGGGGACACCTGAGATTTATCCACTGAAGTTTGCAGAAAGCTACATAAATGGCATTCTGGTGGTGGACACTGGTAGTTTTGCTCTTCTGGATTGAGAGAACACTCTTCCATTTGGGTAAAGCTTGTCTGTGAAGGAAACACAGCCTTAGGAAAACTCTCCATCAATTAAAACAAAAGCCTAAGAAGCTAAGGACCATCGCAAGCCTCACAGTCTTCCACTCCAAGTGTGAGACATGCTTTGTGACCTTTGTTTATACAGTATGCAGCAACATGTGCAGACAAAACCAGAGGAAAAAAAAATCCCTAGGAAAACAAGAGGCCTGGCGCCACATACTCCTCCTCCATGGGGAGATGATGAGAGAACAAAGAACATGTGATGGATGTGAGACACATCACATAATGTGATGTCCTCAGATACTCAGATGAGCAAGTATCCAAGTTTCAACAGGACAGAAAGACACCTGAATTTCTGCAACGCATTTCAATGGAAAGTGAAGATGCTGGGGTGAGTGTTTTGGTGCCACAATACTCTTCTTGCAGTGAATGTTCATGGATCATCAAATTTACTGGTTAGGATAGAGGATAGACATGTTTTCTTCTGGACATTTCACGGCATTCCTGACTTTATTAAAATCATGTGTTGTACTGCTGTGCTTTTTTTTTTTTTTTTTTTATTCTTCCTTGTATGTAGAATGTCCTAGTTTGACTGCTGGTCCGGTGGCTATTTTCCAGGAAAACTGTTTTGTAACAACTGGCGCACGTTCCTTGACTTTAGCTCATAGACTATCAGAGTCAAAAGTCTGCCTGTAATCATGTAATGGAGACAGGGCATGTTTTTAACTTACATAGTGAGGCTGAAGCTATGACAGCAAATATTACTTTCCTTACCAAAAAAGCTATAGATAACCAGAGAGAAAAAAATAATTGTGACCAACAGAAGAAATTCTTCTGTTCTGCTCCCACATTGAGTGACTGGAAGTCTGTAGGTGCATATTGTTGGTACTTGTGTAACTAATTGCCTATGGGAGATAATTTTCATACAGAAGCGTTAATAACAACCAGTTCAAATACTTCCTAAAATCAGGAGCTGTTTTCAGTGGGGAAAACCAATTTCTTGGTTGCTTTTTGGAAGTGGGGCATTGAAGAGAATCCTTCTGGAAATTAAACTTCAGACAACCAACAGCCATCATTTAATACAGTTTCACATATATCACATAGGGAAAAATGAAATGATGAAGGGGTTTTGGAAATTGCTGCCCACAACCCTCAGACGTAGCAGAGCCAATCTTCAGCCATTGTAGTATTGTAAAGATTGTTGAATGTGATGCTTTTTGTAAGTTCTGATAGTCTGGCTTTGTGATTTTTCAGGGTGTACAGGAGAGAATGGTTCACTGGGTAAGAGATGTTTGTGACATATTAAGGGGAAAACAACGGATAGATTTCTTTGTCTCTCTGAGTGTTACCTCAGTGGGGATTGGGGAAACATGCAATGGGAAAGCCTGACAGGATTACTGGTTAGCATAGGAACTGCCTGTCTCCTACACTTCCTCAGCTGATCCCTCTCACATGATTTACACTGTTCTAAAAGGACAAGCCAACAATTCAGGACATCTGCAGCAGCTTCCTTGCTTGTCTTTCTGAATTTGAGTTGGGACAGGGCAAATTCTGGCCTCAGAAACTGAACATGGCTCTAGTTGCCTTCCCATTGCAATCTGTCCTTGCTGCCTGGGACTGAGAATCAGAGGCTCTGCTCACCCATGGTGATGTGCTACTGGGTAGGCTCACCACAGATATCCAAATCTGCTCACCATGTTTGCTTGTACTGGGATCCTCAGCCTCTCAGTTTTGTTCTCATGTGTTTCATCCTCCCCTGCAGAAGACAGTTTGCTCTCTGAGCAACATCTTCAACCAGATAGCAGCTGAAATGCGACACGCTGTTCTAGCACAGATCCAGTGTGCCTAGTGTGAAGATTCAATCTGGAAGAAGGGCTCTAAGGCACATAATTAGACAGGAAGTTGAAAATTATTTAAACATGAGTCTTAACAAGGGAAAGCTTTAATCTGAATATGTATTTTATCTCACTGCAAATATTTAGTGGCTGTAGAAAACCGGAATGAATCCAATAGCTTGGATTCCTCTCCGAGGTGGGTGCCTTGATACGGTGTGTAAGCTGCACTCTCATTTGATGTGTAGGAGGACATAACCCTGCTGAGCTGCAAAAAATGGGACATCGTAAGCAGTGGGATAGTCATCTGCCTTCTTACAGTCAGCATATTTGGTTCATTATCAGCTGGGCTTATTATGTCAGGTTTAATGCTTTGCTAACTGTGGTTGAGTGGAGTGTGCTTGGCTTAGCACACCAGCAGGGTGTTCGTGTCTACCCGCAAGACAGCATATAGACATCCTATGTGATTGTTCCTATGCTGGGCGAGGTTGAACTCAACAGAAATGTTAATTCAAAATATTGGAATTTTCTGTTGCAGATAATAAGAAATGGAAGTGTTAGATTTTGGGTCACAGTGTACAAAAACACTATGGGAAAAAGTGCATGCATTTTTCCTGCACATAAAAACAAAATAAACAACAAAACAAAGGCCCACAGAAGCCAAAGGAGCTGCTAGAGAAAAATGTGAAATCCACTTTAAAGAGAAAAAAGGAGTACGTCAGCACAGCACTAACAACTAACATAGAAGGTGACAAGTAACATGTCTCTTCAGAACCCCAGACAATGCCTTCCCTTTTACAGCTGTTGTCATTTCATTTGAAGGACGTTAGTAGCTTCATCTTTACTGCACTTGTGGGATGAAAGGAGAAGAGGCAGCACCTAGAAGCCATACTTCCCTGAAAGGAAGTGTTAAGGGTTATTGGGTAAGCTAAAAAGTTGAACTAAAAGTGAAGTGATGTCCTTGGTGTTTGATGTTCAAGCACAAAAAGAGAGAGAGCCAAAGCAGTGCAAAGTTCAGGTTTTAGTCCTTCCTACACATATAGTGTCCTCTCCATGAGGTGCTTCTTGAAAGAGATTTTGAAGATACCAGACATAAATGTATCACATAAGCAGCCTATCAAAACACAATATCCCTTCTTGAGAAGCCACCTTTCCTAATGTGCTTTTTACTGTACTTAAAATAGCAACATTGCATGTGGCTAGTAGAACTTTCTTATACACTTAAAATTCTCACCAATTGTATAATTTAACCGTGTTTCACACCATGTTCTTTCTTTTATAGCTTTTGTGGGCTTCCAACTGGCTTGGCGAATTAAGGTGTTTTCTTCTGGGTTTAAGAGAGTTACTTTTTTCATGCCAGTATTGTACAAAGTCTTGTGTTTACCTTGCAGGCATCTTGATGTTGGTGCCAATGCAATTTACTCTTGTGATGATAAGAGACTGGCTTGTACTTGGTTCTTCTGTTAGCAGGGTGTTTTGAAAGTCTGTTCTGATGTATACTGGTTGTTTGTCTGCTATGTTCCTTTCCACATCCTGCTGACTGAGTCTCAGTGCCACCTTCCTGTTAATGTTCTGAGTTTGTAATAAGTGTGTATCTGTGATATTTGTGAATAATATGCCCAGCCACTGCTGTGTTACATGATTGAAGCTTTATCTTATCAACACACGTATCTTCCTCACAAATATATTCTTTCTCCTGAGACTACATTTGATCCCAACAGAGTCTCCTAATGGTAGTTTTGAGATGTTGCTAGCTCATCAGCTATTGTATGCTTTGAACTTCAGAAGTCTCAATTTTTGTCTTACTTATCCTTTCACTATTGGCTCTAATGAGGCCCTAACAGCACAGAGTCTACTGACAAGGTATCAACCTAGGATGGTCTTGTGTGGGAGAGATCCTCTCCCTTTATTTTTATTCTCATTGAGGTTTTCTGTAATAGGCTGGAAATTTTTTCCTTTCTCTACTTGACCAGCTTTTACATTTCCTGGTAAATTGCTCAAACTCTTTGCAAACAAACTAGTGTCTATTGTCTGAAATTACACATTGTGGGATAACACTTGTGATGAAATTCTTTACTGCTTTGTTTGGGATGATCACTGTGGTAGCGTCTGACAGTTTGTCTTGTTTCCAGGAGGCGGGTTTTATATTAAACAGTTTAGCATGAGCATATCCCTTGTTTTGACCAGATCGCTTTTTTTCTCAAGATGCTGCTCTCTGCAGTGCCCTGGCCAGACTCCAAGTCAGGGAACAATTTTCTGGCTCTAAAAATCCCTCTCCAAGTTGCTAATAGTCAAATTCTAAAGACTCTTGAGTTTAATTTGTCAGGTTAAGGAAATGTCAGCTTAAGATAATGAGGAGAAAGCTTGAGATATTTATCCCTTTTTTCTATTTTTCTGAATTTGGAGGAAATAAAACTTCTGTTTTTATTAAAAATCTGCAAAATGTTTTGGAATGTTAAATAATTTTTTTTTCTAATTTCTGACATATCCTGTGTTTCAGGCAGCTGTTGAGGTGTGCATCTCACAAATCAATCTGTACTTCTATCATGAAAAATATGGTATGGTATTGAACTCTTACATCATCTTGTAAATAAAGTTTTCCAGTGTAATTATCAATTTAAAATAGCTTTCTTTGTTTAATAGACATGTTGATCAAAAGTTCAATGAAAAAAAAAAGTAGTCATCAAAAAAAAGAAAATTTTCACTTCTCGCTTCCTCAGTTTTCACTGACTGAACTGAGATTTTCTTTCCTTGCAAATCCTTTCAAAATAAGATTGTATCAGTTTTCTTATTGCATAACTCAAATTGCCCAATCACTTTCAATAATCAAGCAAAAGGTTTGCAAAATGTCTGCAATGAAGAAGGAAGGTATGATTTATGAGCAAAATTTGGCTTGTATTTGAGCAAAGATGCCTGTTTAGCAAGACCGCATGGAATCCCAAGTCACTGGGAAAAAAACCCCAAACAAATGAACATTGGCAGTTCCAGGAGAGTGACAAGGGAAGTAGGAAATTTAAGTATGCATTGTACTGTATGGAACAAAATAGTTAAAGGTTGACATGTTATTTTTTGGAATGAGAAAAATGGAATTAGTGACAAGTCCCTTTGAGATCCTTTGGGATGGAAGATGGCACATAGTGGCAGGATGCACAGTATTTGCTGTATTATTATAATCTTTCTAATTGTTCAGAGAAATAAAATGTACTTTGCTTGCCATCCTGTCCCTCAAATTTCCATCCCCTCTTAGAATATGCATTTGAACAGTATAAAATGATGTTTTGGCAAGCCCTGTTGAAGATAATTACACAGACACTTTATTTAGGTCAAAGCAACTGGGACTACAGTTTCTTCCTCCAAGTTCCTAGAGATTGTTATTTTTGCGAAGGGGTCATGTGCATAACTTAGAAATGAAGAGGCCCTTGCATTGTATATAAGGCATAATTTTTTTTTTTCCCCTGCTTGCCTTTGATCTACACAGAACGAGGAAAATCTCCAGTTTGTATTTCAGAATTGCATGAGTTCTGAGTTTGGAGAATCACAGTGTGCTGGGAAGAAAAGGGAGAGCCGGTTAATCTTCTGTAATGCTTTCTATGTAAAGGAAAGGAAATATCTTAATAGCATGTTGCAACGAGTGTGTTGTGTGTGCATGTGCACACGTGTGTGTGAGTGCACGCATGCTCATGCCTCCAACTCTGTGGTTGGAGTTGGCACAGAGAGGCCAACCAATAAATAAAGTTCTGACGGGTTGTGTTAATCATTGCTACTCTTGAAAAACCACTTTCATAGGCTTTAGTTTGTAAATCTCATGCATTACTCAGATGTTTAGTGCTCTCCTTCTGGGGAAACATTTTGTAAACCACATGTGTCATTTCTCTTCTGTAAACAGAGAAGCAGAACCTAATTTTGGGGTTCTCCAGATTTACAAGGTAAATTTGCAAATTTGCAAAAGCCAGTCCCAGGCTTTTTTTTGCAACACAAAAAGTTGCAATTACTAATGCATCCTGAATAGAACACGAGGCTTGTTTTAAAATGAAATGCCAGTGAGCTATGAACCTTGTGTTATGTGTGAGCACAGGAAAAGCCACGGCAATTCACCTACCATCCAATTTGGTAATGTTGCAGAAGAAGTCAATTTGGCTCACTCTTTTTTAATGCTAAAGTAACAGCCTAAGGTGGTAGGATTTCATATATGTTGATAGTTTCCAAACAATTTAAGAACTATGGTCTCTTCATGCTTTTCCATTAGTTGTATGTCTGATATATTCCATATAAAATTATTAAATAACAGGATACCATGGCCATAACTCCTTTAGTCCCTGACATTACAGTAGGATGTAATTCATGTTTCTGTTTCTGGATAGACCCTATGAAATACCTGTATACTTATTCATATCTATGAAAGAATAACCATATATTTTGTGTACATTATTAATCTATATTTGTAAAAAAAAATGTGTTTGGATGTTAGTTTAGAATATTTCTTTATAAATATAATAAATTGTCACAAAAGCTCTTGCTATCTTGAGAGTACAAGTGGAAAACGAGGGTTTTGTATTGTCATAGAACTAAAAAAATCCTTCCGTAAAACTGCAGCTGTGTGGTGCTCTTTGGCTGGTAGCCTGTGCAGTGGAGGGATGGCATCAGGTTCCTGATGTTACTTACCAAATAATTTCCTTCTTGGCTCAGTGCTGTGAGAATATTCTCCTTCAGTTATTTTTTGGAAAATGATGTTTTATTTAATGAGAAGCAGGAGAAATTTAGCATATAATTAAGCAAGGATATCTTGAGATGCTTTTTTGAAAACATATGTGCCACAGGGATGCTAAGCTGCATAACATCTTATGTTACTGATTCTTCAGAATTATTTGCCAGTCTTATATTTTCTACCTTATTGTAGGCATAGAAGCAGAGGGATCATCTAAGACCAAGAAGAAAAGGGAAAAAAAACTTTGCTAAGATGATGGAAGTTTGTACAGTCCTTTATTTACTCAATCAGAGGACTATATGGCTGTCCTGTGAAGTGGAATCATTTAATTAGGAGATGGTACAACTATTCAACCGAAGTGCTACAGCTAAATTCTGTAATTGCCACATGGAGCATCAACTGTGTCTTCTTGTATGCTGTCTGCTCCTGTAAGATTACATCAGTATGATCTATTGTCCCATCAATATTGCTTCTTATTTTCAATGGGAACTCCAGAGAGACTCTGCAGTCCTATCAGACTCCTAAATAACTTGGAGTTGAGTTAGTTACAACAGAATCAAGTATTATGAAGGAAAATTATTAAAAGTTTGGCCTACCAAAATTAACTTTTGACTAGCATTCATTTAGTAGCTTTGGTTGAAGTATCCCATGATCCAGGGAGACTTTGTTTTAAGATGGCAAATAGAAGTAACTGCAAAATAGTTATATAGAGGGTGGAATCTTCTCTATAATCCTTGTCTGTTCATGTCTGTATCTGGGGACAGGATGGCATAGGTACCCACAGACTCTGAAATACTTTTGGAGAGTTATTCAAAAGGATCAGCTCAAGAATGGCAAAAGGAACGTTAGGAACGATTGGGTAAAGAATAGAGGTAAAAACTGAAAGCATAATTATGTTATTATCCATGTTCATGACACATCTGTGTCTTAAATACTGAATGCAGTTATGGTTATCCTATCTCAAAAGAGACAAAGGTAACCTGAAAGTGGTACAGGGAAATGTGATATGTTTTATCAGATTCAGAAATGCCTTTCATACACTGTGGACTGAAAAGTGTTGGACTTTTAGCTTGCAAAATAACTTCTGAGGGGGTATGACAGAAGTCTATAATATAGCTAATATTGCAGAGAATGTGATTAGGGAAGGATTAGGCTTTGTTTTTCACAATCAAAAAAATAAAGCCTTCCTTTTTTGTGCAGTGCATAATCAAAATGGAAAATAGGATATAGTGGAAGTGAAAAGTAAAATTGAGTTAAAAAAATAATTAGACACATTCAAGTCCAGTGGTGGTTGCTAAACCATATGTTTCAGAAGTCAAATCTGCTTCATGGAGTCTTTAAAATTATTAAGAGAAGCTTTGCAGGTAAACTGGAGACAAGGTCCAGCCTGGACCTCCATCTTTGCTACTTACCCAGGCATCCACCACTGGGCATAGGCTGAGCAGATTGCTGTCTGATCCAGAATGGGTTCTATTTTCTTATGTGTCCCATGCTTAGAAATCTCATCTTGTGCTAGATTTATTTTAATATTTTTATTAGATTTTTTTTTTTTACCACCTTGAGACCTTTTGTGTGCTGCTCTTCTCACCCTCTTAGGTCCAGTCGAATCTGGGAGACAGTCCCTGTACTAATGGGCTTGGGTATAAAAAAAAGCTGAGACCACAGGAGCCTGGAGAAGTGACTTGTTCTTGCTCACACAAGCACTGAGTGCTAGTCAGGAATAACTTTATCTGCCTGTGATGAATTCTTGACCTTGTTAAAATCAATGGCATAACTACCTTTGGCTTCAAAAGAGTTAGCTCTTCACCCTTTGTAATGAAAATTCTGTAGACATTAGTTAGAATACTGTATTCTGAATTATGATATATATTAGAATAGGCTAGTCCAGGCTAGAAAAGTAATTAAAGAGTGCTCTTTCCAATTAATGGAAGCCTATTTACCTTACTTTCAGTAACTGTGAACTGCTTCCATCATTGTGCGTGATACTTATCACAAGCCGCCTTGGTGATTATCCAGTAAGGAGCTGCAACGCTGAACTCACAGAGAGCTCTGAGAACTCAGGAGAGACAACAGACAGCCCTTAAGAGACAGTGTACCTCTAGCAAAATCAGTTTTAAAATAAGATCATGATTTTTTTCAGGTATATAGATTTCTGCCCTGCATGTTGGTGCTCTAAGTCTCGCTCTGTCTCAATTTTCTACCTGCATAAGATAACTTCAGTATGAAAAACCCCTGGGGAATATAGCAGTGCCTGTAAAAGAGGGACCTGGATGTTCTTGATTACGAGATACATATCTCAAATAGAGTAGGAATGATTTTAATCCAGGTTATGACATTTGTATTCTTTTCAAGTTAGTCTGCATAAGGGAAAACTTATTAAAATCTCAAATCTATGGTAGAAAAATTATTTTCTACATTAAGATAAAAATCTTCAAGTCAATTTTAAATGTTACATATTTGGGTATTTTTGTGTGGGTTTTTTTCTCTTTTTTTTCATTTTTTTCTACAATTACTTTTTCTTGACAAGATTTCTCTTTTCCTGGTGCATTTCATACATAATAATCTTAAGTCTTCAAAATAACAATAGCACTTGGATTTTCTTCCACATTAACTGGACTCCATTTTTTGCACACATGCTAGAGATTTGGAGCCACATCCTTGTGTAAACTGAATCAAAGGAGCTTTGTTGATTTACACAGTCTGAAGATTTTTCTCTGTGTTCTGGCCTTCACTGCTAGCCCCAGATTTCATGCTACGAGAAACGATGAGAGTTTCCATCATCACTGTATAACTGGCTCTATGCCTCAAAAGCTAGGAGAAGGAGAAACACAAATGGTCTGGAGAATATTAGTACTAGAAATTGTTTTAAATTTAGTAGTACAAAGTGTAAAGTACTTCACTTAGGAAACAAGATTTTCTGCTAGAAAAAGGAGACTTATTTAGAGAGAAGACAAATAAATCTCTGCATCTCAGACATTGCGGACTGATACATAGAGATGTGCCTAAGACATTGGCAATGATGCGGCTGTGAAAAAGGCCAATGAACCCTAGGTAAGATATACCTAGTAGAAATAGCAAAATATTAATGATACTACATATGGCATGAGATGGATCTCCTCTGGAACAGGGCGTACAAAGCAATTCTGTTCACTCTTATTGAGTAAGGATTAATTTAAATGAGGGAAAAATGTATACATGAATTTGGTGGGGAAAAAGACAGGAAAACAACCAGTCTTGGGAAAAGAGATGGAAAGAGTCCAACAAGAGAAGCTAGTGTCCCACCTCAGACCTCCTACCTGAGAGCATTATTTCTAGCTTCATAAGCAAAAATGGTATAAAATTGTCCAGACCACCACACTGTGGTCAAACAATGGCTGAAAGCTACAAGTAGGCCCTAAAAACAGTCACTTCTTATATCCCTTGAGATTTCACAGCTTGCTTTCTCACAGATGAATTTTAATATATTCGTCAGTTGTCTTTTAGGTAGGAAAAACAGCATACAGTATGCAGCACTGAAACTATTTCCTACCCTCTCTCCATATGGATACCATCAGAGTAAGCTACTTCACATAAAGATATTCTTGTGGGAGCATAACAGCATCCGTGTGAGGACTGAACAGTGGATTAATTCTCTAACTCTACGTGCCTAAGGTGCTTCACATAAAAGCCTAGTCGTATCCAGAGGGCAATCAGATCTTAGGTGGGTTGAAACACCCTGGGGAGATGTCTCTCTCTTGACTAGGCGGTAAGATTTGGCATTCAGGCTTGCTGTCTCAGACAGTGTCTCTGTAACATCTCACAGGTGAATCGCTCCCCTTCATGCAGAATTGTTGGTGTGCTGCAAATTTTCACCTCAATGTGAATTGACTTTAAGATGAAGATGAAGCCAGCATCAAAGAACAAAATCAATGGTTGCTTCGTCACTGATTTGAAGGCAAGAGGATTGGGCTTAAATTAACATTCCTACCAAGAACATGACTTCTTAAAATATATACTTTGTCATGAATCCTTTCCTCTCAGGGCAAGAAGATGGTGGTTAACTCATTCTAAATTTCTTTACTGGTTGCTTCTACATGATTAATTCAAGCCTCTGAGGAAGAATTACTTCCAGGTTGACTTTTCCACTGGTTGGAATCTCTCCTGTCAGGATTATGAAGCTGTCTCCCACACAATTTAAAAATGTCTTTGATGTAGCCTGTATCTTGCTCTAGCTGCACAGTAAATATCAGGGAAATTAAACTCTCCAATGGGGAGGGTATCCTGTGGTTACAACTATCTTGAGAATTGGTCCAAGAATTATTATTCCTGCTTTCCTCTAGTCTTGGTGATCTATAGCATTTACCTCCTGTAGATTCCCCTTTGATTTTCATTCCTTTTGTCTTTATCCAAGAATTTCACTACCCTATTCTCCATTTTCATATTGTCGTCTGCTGGCATTGGAGATGTTTTTCACATACAAACCCATTCCTCCTCTGTTTCTTCCTGTTGTATCTCTTCTATATAAATTGAACCTGTCTGTACTGATATTCTGGTTATGAGAATAATTTTACAAGGTTTCACTTGCATTCATACTTTCCATTATTTAGTGATACTTCTAGTTCTTCTTGCTTGTTTCCCATACAGAATTTCCATTCACATAAAGTCACTTAATGGCTTTAGTACTTTTATCATTCATCTTCTATTTCAGAGACTCAACTTCTGTCTTATTTTTTTTGTTAAAAGCACACACTTGATTCTTAGCATTAAGTAAAAGCTTCTCCTTTCAGCTTATTTTAAAGCCCACATAACAAGCCAATTTTGTACCTGAGAAGTTGTCATTCTCTCTGTTTTAGTGAAGACCATCTAAGCAAAGCAGCCATCTCTCATCACAGAAGATAGCTGAATGCTCTTTGATTCTAAAATCTTTTTCTCTGTGCTGTGGGAGAATACAGTGATCGGTGTTTCATATCTGTCTTCGCTTTTCTTTGCCAATGCATTGTATTGGAAGGCTCTATGAAAAAAAATCACCTGGGTTGATTTCAGCTATGTTTCTTTCCCTGTTTCTTTTCCTTGATCTCTGAGGAGGTCTTTCATCTTCCCTAAACAAAATTATAGCTGTTCCTTAAGTGAGAGATTGCTTATCAGAAAAAAACCTTCTCAAGACATAAATAAATAGAACAAAACTAGATGAATATGAAACAAATGTTTCACATTGCTACAGTTATCAGTATGCTAATGTCCATGCTCTGCAGTATTACTGTGGAAATACTGTGGTATTACTGTGGAAACAGTGATGTGGATTATTAAAAGAAAGCTGATCTACTGTCAAATGGCTGCCAAAAAAGAGGGGTAATTTCTTTTTGTGCTTTCCTATTAAAAAGAACAGCAGAAAACTGAAAGTCCAATCTGACTCATATTGCTGCAGGTTTTGAAGGCTGAGCTCAAGGCATCATAACAAAATTGCAACCCCAGCAGTCAGAGAGATGTTCCTGGACTGTGCAGGATCACCAAAGGGAAAAGCAGAAATATTTTTCATACTTTAAGAGAGAAACATCAGTTAGCTGTTTTTCTGTTTTAACAGGGAATTTGAATGATGATTCCTGAGTTTCTCTGAGGTTGGTTCACTTAGCAGCACTCTTTGATATTTGTGAAATGCCAGCTTTCTATGAATATAGGAGTTTGGCAAAGCACAAGAGAACTATTCATTAAAATTCAAAAGTACATAAATGACAAATAAGGAAGTAATTTAGAGGATGTATTTGGCATGTGGGGTGTGGAAACCAACCAAGTAGCCTACTGCAACTTTGACTATATTTGAAGTTATGTATTTAACTCATCCTTCTGATCCCAGGCTGGCTGGAGTCTGCAGAGCAAGTGTTTTCAGTCCTGTGAGAGGCACCAGGTGTGCTTTGTACTAAGGTCAAGTGATGGCCTCTAGACATGGTGAGACCAGGGTAAAGGCTGAAGAGCTGTGCCATCTGCTGCCTGTGCTCCATGGGGTTGATGGAAAGTGACAACACTGACGTAACCAAGTGACAAATAGGGTAAATACAGTGATGTAACCAAGAGCTTAATTTTTTTATCTATTGCCACATGAGGCCAGAAATGGGTGTTGTCCAACTGACAGCTATTTTTTTCTCAAGAAAGGACAAAGGCAACACATTATTATCTTTCCACAAGGATTAGAAGAGCTTGCTTTGCCTTTTCTTTGGATGTCATCTTGAGCAGGGCAATCTGAGGAGGATTTTTGTGTTGCCTGGGCTGGAAGCCTTGGATGCTAAATATTTGTTGCTGTTATGCTTGGAGTAGATAGATGAAATCTATACTGGGATCACCTGTACTTGTCAACTTTACTGTTGGCACATAGGAACAGGAGTGATTTCTAGTCAAGCTCACGTTGTCTACCAGGCAAAAAGCATCCCAGAGATGTCAAAGCTTCCTTTGCACAAGCAATTGTCTTTGCATGCCACAATGATTGTGCAGACTGCATTACAGATCTGTGTTGCTGTCTGGAGTTTGCAAACATGCCTTGGCTCCCTTTTCACAGGCAGTCGCTTGCATGGGAAAAGCTAATGAGTTTAGAGGCAAGGTTTGAAAATATGCAGTACCATGAAAAAATATTACAGAAGCTATCAACCCTGCTCAAAAAGAAAGAGAAATATCAATCTATTATTCCTTATAAAAAACTCCTTGATACATATTAAAGCCAGGAATTGCCTTTAGTGGGTTGTATGCCATTTTAAGGTACACAAACTGCATGGTAACTTCATTGTTCACAGTGGTAATTAAGTCACTGCATTATCTCATCACAGTGAGTCACTTAACTGGCATCACTGTTGCAAGATGGGAAAATTTACCAAGCTGGAAAATTATGGGTCAGATTAACTCCTAGTGTAACATTCAGAAGTATTATGCCCTGAATACATTTGGCCCACCTTTTATAAATGAGATTGTGTTTAACGTGCTTCGGAGAGAAGATGAATCAGACCTGCTGTTTGAAAGAAAAAAAAAAAGAAAAAGCCTGTCTCATGCTTTTAGTTTGCCTATTCCTTAGGGCAAATGGCTGTTGAAGTTGTGGAAATAATCCCTTGTTTTTCCAGAAAAGGCCTACCTGCAGCTTCAGCAGTAGATCACCAAGAGAGTGTATCTTCTGTACCAGGTCATGGGAGTTCAGTGCAGAGTTGTACAGTAGAAAGAGCATGCCTGTAGTCTCTTAAAGACATCAGACTGCTGTAAGTCAGCCATGCACATGGCCCTGAAGGGATATCTACAAGGTACTTAAAGCTATAACATCACACACAAAGGTCTGAGAGAGGAATCAAGTCTAAAATATACAATTATTTTTGAAACGTTTTTAAAACAGGCTATGAATATCTGTTTTTGAAAAGCCCCTCTGACCAAATTTTCCTTTTGACTGTTAATCTTTTTTTTTTAAAAGAAGGAAAAGAGAAACTGTTGATACTGTAATATTTTTTACTGATGACTTGCACTATCCCTGAGTGACAGCTCCTTAATTCAGTTGCAGGAAAATACGGACATCATGCCCAGGTAAACACTCATTAACTTTTCTTGACAGCCGTTTTTAAATTAAAGGAAAAAAAAAAGCACTCCAAGTTGTTGCCAAATTTGGCAACTCTGATCTTGTCCTGACTCTAAGCCCACAGAGCATTTACCAGGCTTCATTTCTGAGGACACTGGTGTGCTCAAAGCAAAGTGGGATGCCACTGTCTCCGCAGGCTCAGGGCTCCAGCAGCCACCACCATGGTGGCATTCCCATCTCGGAAATGTGTGGAACAAAACCCCTGGTGGGTGTGGAGTGGTGCCCTTGGGTTTTAGTTTTGTGGAAAGAGTTAAGTGCATAAAGATGAGGGTTCAGGGAAGGAGATTCTGAGCCTGTTGAACTTGTTTTTCTCTTCCCCCAGAGCTGCCCAAGTTTACAGTCTGTGGCGCTATCTGTAGGGCTTCAGACAGCAATAAAAGGGAGGCAGAGAGGTTCCCTGACAAAAGCCTGAAACCCTGGTATCTCTTTTGTTTTCACCCTAGTCTATGGCCACTGACATTACTCCCTTACACCATGGATGGATAATAAGCCCCCTTCTCAGGAATAGAAAAGCTCTTATACATTTTAATGTGACCTTAGACAGTGCTTTTCAGAAATCACAGGCACATCTGACTACACTTGAGGTTGAATTGAGCTAATGGCATTCACCTCATCTTTAGATGCAAAATTGGAAGATAAAAAGACCTTGATGTGAAAAGGAAAGGGGGGTTGTGGGGAGCGGGGGTGGGGGGAAGAGAAGCAGATTAGAGATATTGCTTAAAAATCTTATGATTGCTAGTTGATAACGAAATGTCTCCTTCTCTTTCTAAAAACCCTATGGGCTTGCAAGATGTCCTTGCGCTTTTATTTTTAATGATAGAATCTTTTTATTCCCTGGCCAAGGAAATTTCAATGTTGCTGCATATGTGGCCAGGAGATACGTTGACCTTTAGCAAATCTTATTTTTAAAATCAGATGGAACAGTTATTGCAATATTCCAGTCCTGTAAGATTAAAAAAGAGCTTTCTTCCTCTGTAATCAGACGTGGATTAAATTTATTAAAGGTGCAGTATCTCTTTTTTAAATGACACTTGCCAGTCATACTGAATTCTAATAAGTCATTTGAAGATTTTGTATCCTCCTGCTTTTATTTTTTTTTTAAAGCTGAAACCATGGCATTACAAAGAGTGGGATAACTTATTTGACTAGCAAAGAAACTTGATGTTAACAGGAGAAGGCCAGCAGACAAAAGAAAGCAGCTGAAACATTAATGAATGATAATGCTGAGCAATGAAACATGCAAAGGAGAATGCAACGAGGAAATTCAATGAGGAAAATACAATTTAAAGACCAAAGTAAATCTACTCAGTGAAAAGGTGCAACCGGCACAGAAAAAGGCTTAAAAAAATCAAGTGGTGAGTTGGTTATAATAATTTCAGTTCTATTCCTGGCAGAACTGTCAGCCTGTTGGTGCATATGCACATTTGAGAATGTGAGACCAGTCAATCCTATGTAAATGTATTTGTATCTGCTAAGTACGAAGAGTTGCTTGGGGTTGTCCAAAATATAAGTAAAGCTATAATCTCTTCTCTTGGGAGTGCACAGACTGCCTAGATGTGTTCCTTGGCACTGTTGTGGAAATTTTCAAAGCAAATTTGGAGAGTTATTCAGCAACTTCTATTAAAATGAATCAATTCTGAGTCTTCCTTGAAAATCTTAGCCTCTAAGTGTGGGTGCAAAAACACTGATGGCACAGGAAATGTGGCGTGTACAAGGACACTCAGCGGAAGTTTTCTGTTAAGCATATCCATCCTTTCAAAATAATTAGTAGAGTTCTAATTAGGAATCTGATCTATGCTCTCTGATTGTGCCTAGCAAGGGAGTCTTTCTATCTGACCTTCTCAGTCCTACTTTGCCAAAATTTTTGGTGGTTCTGAACTGGCTTTGCAGAATTTGTCTGGATGTGTGATAATCATGATGGAAATCTTCACAGATGGCCTCCCAAATAAAAACAAAAAAGCCAGTTTTGTACTGCTGTATGCAGAGCCCTGCATTGTGGGCAGAGCCCTGGGTTGTGGGCAGAGCCTTCGGTTGTGAGCAGTGCTGCAGCCTTGGGGTCTGGCTGGGGGTCTCAGTCAGGATGGTGCTGTAGGCGTACCAGGGTTACTGCCCCTTCCACACCAGCACAGGGAGAAGATGTCCAGCGCTGACGCTGTCAAAGCACCTTCCAGCATCCCACCCTAAGCTTGCCGGTTCTCTTTCTAGTTTCTATCGCTTATTCCCCAGGAGATGCCCATTATTGGAATTATATATGATAGTGTGGCACATAGAGCCAAATGTACCCCCAGGGTAACTTCACTGTCAATAGTAGATTAGCATGTGTGATAAATTTGGCCATTCCTATGATGCAAAACCTCATCTTTTTATCCCTAAATAAACATTAATTAAAAATTTTACATACATAAAATATATGAAAGGAAAAAAATAAACCCAACTGCTTTTGCATTAACATTATAAAAAAAATCACTTACAACAGAGAAATCTAGGAAATAAAGTAATTCAAGCTAGTCTGGAAAATTGAAGCACCAATGCCAGCTAACAGGAGCTGAGAATTAACTACCTGACTGCAATTTGTTAGTCATATTATTCCCTTATGATTTTCATTATACATAGGAAAAAAGCTCTACTTCCAGTGTGTTATTTTTTAAATCCAGATGCTTTAGGAACCTTAAAACTTGTAAATTAAAACCAGAAGTTTTTGTCTTCATTCTAGTTCTTATTTTTTTTTCTTTCTTT
>VZZY01004158.1:0-20057 GCA_013400335.1 Eurystomus gularis
ACCACTTGTCACTGGTCTCCACTAAGACATCGAGCTGTCAACTGAAAGTCTTTGAGTGGTGCCATCCAGCCAATTCCTTATCTACCAAGTGGCCCATCTTTCAGATCCATGTCTCTCCAGCTTAGAGACCAGGATGTCAGCAGGACAGTGTCGAACCCTGCACAAGTCCAGGTAGATCATGCTGGTTGCTCTTCCCTTATCCACTGGTCCTCCATCACAAAAGGCCACCAGATTTGTCAGGCATGATTTGCCCTTGGTGAAGCCATGTTGGTTCCCACCAATCACCTCTTCATTTTTCATGTGCCTCCACAGAGACTTCAGGAGGATCTTCTCCCTAATCTTGCCAGGCACAGAGGTGAGACTGACTGGCATGTAGTTGCCTGGGTCTTCCTTTTTTACTTTTTAGAAAATGGGAGTTGTTTCCCCTTTTCCAGTCAGTGGGAACTTCACCAGACTGCCACGACTTTTCAAATATGTTGGTAAGCAGCTTAGCAACTTTATCCACCAGTTCCCTCAGGAACCACAGATGGATCCTGTCAGGTCCCACAGAGTTGTACACCTTTAGGTTGTTTAGATGGTTTCAAGCGTGATCAGCACTTAACAGTGGGCAGATCTTCATCCTCCCAGCCCCTGCCTTTGCCTTCTGCAACTTGGGTGGTGTGGCTGGAGCCTTTGCTAGTGAAGACTGAGGTAAAGAAGTCATTGAATACCTCAGCCTTCTTCATATCCCTCAAGTCCAGGTGTCCTGTTTCCTTTTGGAGAGAACCCACATATTCCCTATCCTTTCTTTTATCACTGATGGACCTTTAGAAGTTTTTCTTGTTACCCTTGAAGTCCCTGCCCAGATTTGATTCTATCTGGGCTTTCTCTTTCCTAACCTGATCCCTCGCTGTGAGGACAACTTCTCTGTATTCCTCCCAGACTACCCGTCCTTGCTCCCACTCTCTTTAGACTTCGTTTTTGCTTCTAACAATGTCAGGAGCTCCTTGGTCATCCATGCAGACCTCCTGACATTCTTGCCTGCCTTTCTCTTTCTTTGGGACACGTTGCTCCTGGGCTTGCAGGAGGTGGTCCTTGAATATTGACCAGCTATCTTGGGCCCCTTTCCCCTCCAGTGCTTTAGCCCTGGTACTCACCAAGCAGATCCCTGAAGAGGTCAAAGTCTGCTCTTCTTGGTAGAGTTAGGTTAATGGTTGGACATAATGATCTGGAAGGTCTTTTCCAACCTAAGTGATTCTATGATTCTATTACTCTGTTTTGTTACTTTTAAATTAGTTCATTCCCATTTCTACTAGTGCAGTAAACATTAAGTTCAGATTCTAGCACAAAGAGAATAATCATTTGAAAATTCTGCCAGCTGTCCAAGGCTGTTTACACTAGGAAGAAAAACATTTAAATTTTTCCTTCCACAAATATTAAGAAATCTAGGGCACTAAGACTGAAAAATAGAAAAATAGACTATTTCTTAAAATGCCTGAAGTTTGCACAAAAGATATATGAAACAACAGATAATACCTTGCATACAAATAAATCATGCACAGTTTTCTGTGAACTTTCAATCTTTCAACAATGCTTACAATTTCCTGATATATTATCTTTTTATTTTAAAGGATGTTTGAATTGGATCACAGTGATTGCTCGTGCTAATGACCCTGTGAAATCTCCTAGCAAAATAGGTATTTATTTATTCCTGTATTTATTTTGCCATGATAGTTATTAAAATAGGGTTATGTTTATAATAGAAAAGTGTCATCGTATCTTTACCATAATTCAATTGTCAGTGAAAATGTATTGAATCATAAAGTTCAGCACATACTATATATACAGGTTTTAACTTTAGTAATGTGTTTTAAAGCATACAACACAGTATGAAGGAAAAAATGTAAGCAACAGCCATTGATATATCATCTTAAGATCTTTGGAATTCTTAAAGAGCTTTAAAAATATACCTTACCTAATGTACAAAATCTCTCTCCAATGTACTTCTAATAAAATGGAGATGATTTTAGGATTCATGCAGCTGAAGACCATGGAAATCATCCTTGTGGGCATATGGTTCAAGATTTTCATTCTTTCAAACATAGAGAAAGAAACAACTGCAGTAACTCTCTCAGCAAATGAGGAAAAAACACCGAAGTTTTGTTACACTATTTTCAAAGAAAAATAATAACTAACCATAGTGTTCTCTGCTGTGTTATACAGCTTATGAAGTGGGCAATTACGTGGAAGTGTATATTCACTCTCATTTCGAACCATTTGTTGATATAGTATCTCTACAATTAACACTATCATCTCCACTAATAAATAAAAACGCATTTCCAAGCTTAAACTTCTTGATTGTAGCAGACCTTTTACTTTTCAAGTATTCTTAAAAACAAGCATGATGACAATTGATTGTCTCATTTAAGCGGTGTGTGTTAACAAAACTGTTACCATTTTTTTTTTGATACATCCAAGGCCACAGAAAAAAAAATTTGCCCTTTCTCCATTATGCCTTTAACTGTTTCTGTGGTTGTAAGAGGAAATAAGACATTATTGGCAGTAGATGAAACTTTTGCTGTAGCAAAATGTTTCATTTCTTGGAAATCAGAACAGCATAATTTATTATCCCGATCAAGTGATCTATGTGAATGATTCTGGCTGATAGCTTAGCATCTTTGTGTTATTTCTGTAGCAGTAAACAATTGTGCCTTGTAATTTTCTGTATCTTCACTTCTCAATGATGAAAAAGAGTTTCAAGGATTATGTTCATAAAATTATATGTTGGATTTCTTTTTGTAACCCAGTTCATTTGCATGCTTTGTTGCATCTGACAGACCACTCTGGGTATTTAAGAAACCTCTTCTGCAAAAACTGCAGTAAGCTTTATGGCTATTATTGGTATGTTCACTGATCCAGGCAAAATCATTTCTCTACTCAGAATGCAAACTATTTTTGGAGTGTGGTTATGACAGCCTTCTCAAAGACAAAAAGAGTCCTTTTAAACATGCAGAAAGTCATAAAGGTGTGGCAGAAATTTGCCTTGGCTGAACAAGGAACTCCCCACAACTCCAAGGCAAAACCACTGCAGAGGAGTGCTCTAGAGTTCCCTTCTAATCCAATTTATTCTGTCATTCTATTCTATTTGTTGATGGAACATTACCCTCAGTCATTTCACAATCACAATCCATGTAGGACATAGTTAAATCAGCCAGAAAACACCAACAACAATAGGAATCAAAGACTTTTTTCTTCATTCTGTGATGCTGTATACCATACCACACGTACTCATACCAAAAATTACTGTTAGATATGAAAGGATGAACACAGGAGTTAGTCCTAGTTATGCTTCTTTTGGGTAATCTTGAGACTCTAACTACAGGGTAGATTTTCTAGACTATAATGTTTTAAAAACACATTTCAATCTTGAAAAAACATCTCAAACAAACAAGGCCATGTAGGGAAATAAAATAATTTTCAATAAAGGTAGACTAACTCTCATCACAAATAAGTACCTCTAAGACAGTGAGAATTCACAGGACTTCTTTTAGCTTCCCCCAGCTCTTTAAACGTGGACAGATTCCTCAACCTCCAAGCAGTTGTCTCATTGAAGTCAGAGGATTTTTTCACTGTCCTTTCTCTAAGAGCCCCTTCACTTCTGAGAATATTCCGAAACACACATCTCAAAGAGACATTTTAGAGAAACTCAGAAATATATAATCTGCTTCTCCATGACCACCACTTGGCTCAAGAGCTCTCTTTTCTACAATCTTCTCAGCATAACAGAATACTGTAGCCACTAACAATTTCTGCTATAGTTAGTTGATAATTTCCACACTGCTCCAAGAAGGTCTACACTCATAAACATTGAGGTCTTCCAGAGGGCTGTGGCTAGCTAGTATGCATAGTATGACCTTAATCTTTCTAACAAAACATAACATTGTACACATGTGAGAAGCATAGATTGTTTACATAGTCATTCATTAAATTCTTAAAAGAAGACTTTTTCATTACATAGTATTTTCTTATTGGGCTACAAATGCAGGAATGGATGCTTAAAGAATATTCATTTTTAATAGTCAAAGTCTGAAACATGAAGTCATATACCTGAATTACACTTCAGACAGGGCCCTTACACTGTGTTCTTTAACCATAAAAGCGTTTTCTTGTGTGATCACTTTTTCTTAAAACTCTGAGGTTTAAAATGTTTGCTGCACTGAAAACAGGATTGATGTACACTGACAGAGTATTCTGTGAAGCTCTGATTAACTGATTCAACTTTATTCACGCTGAAAATAAATCAAACATAGGATAGTCCTTTAAATTTAGGAATAGTTTTCACTCCAGGGTACAAAACCCCCACATTAGCAACAGTCCCTTAAAATAACCAATAACAGATATTCTTGATTGAGGGAAACTCCCCACAAAATTTCTTGTCAAAGGAAGCTTAGTTGTTAGTTAAGGAATTCAAGTGGAAATACACTCTATGCTCAGATCACACCAACAGCGTGGGCCTGTCTCTCTTCCAACTGAATGTTCAAGGTTGGTGGGTATTCTGAGAGGAGTTCAAGAATATTTACAGAGTATTCTGAGGCAATCCTGCATGGCCTAAAATGTACCTATCTACCCTACCTTGCAGGTGCCATTCTACTTTTCCTAAAAGACTTAATGCAAAAGGGCAATAAAGCAACACTCTAACCTCATCATTAGGGTACTTTCCTTGGAGACAGACATATCTCTTTGCTCCTCGGAATGCTCCTTCACAGAATAAGACAGAGGGCACAGTAAATTGTCAGAGCTTTCTCTGTGCAGCTGCTGGCCTGGAAGCTAGACAATTAAGATCTATATTCCTGCTAGGCTGCATAGAGAATTTAAATGGGGTTTCTCATCCCTTATCTATTGGACACATCACCATGACATTTTCTTTTCCACAGCTGATACTGCTGCTACATCAAATATAAATGATAGAAGAGCTTTGGGAGGACTAAAGATGTATTATTTAGACAAAACCTTTGCCCAGCCTCAACTGCAAATCATAATGTTATACCTGTGACTACTTCTTTTGTATCTGCAGTGCGTGGGCAAGAGGTCTTAGTTGGGGTGGCAGTGAGAAGCTGTCTTTCTGCAATGTTACTGTCTTGTTTCAGATTGTAGCCTATGTTGGGGAGGCTTGTTTGAAATGGCTAACATGTTTCTGCTAAATCTCGTTGTTTTATCGCTGTCAAGAAGGAAGAGGGATAGAATTACCAACCTCATGAATCATCAGGAAAACTGCCCACCAGATGCTCATTTCAAAGGCTTTACTGATAAGCACTACTGAAAATACATGAAAGGTTAGATTTGATTTTCAAATACCCACATGAAACAATCCAGGAAATTCAAATGGTACCATTACTGTTTAGGCCCATGTGAAGAACTTAAGGAAGACTCCAAAGACATCTAACTTGCAAGCAACCAGCTACTGCAATAACAAGGTTGATAGAAGTTAAAGCCAGTGGCTATGTTCCACTGGAACATGGATCCACTGGAATGTGGATTTCAATAGTTCACTGATTTCTCCTATTTGCAAACTGGTATGAGCATATGAAAGTTGGAATTATTTCAGGGGAAACAAAAACGGAATATGTGCTCTGTTCAGTTTGTCATAGCTATTTGGGGAGCAGAACGGAGATAGTCTGAGGAAACTCGGAAGAAATTAGCACAGTTTGGGCATCGGTTCCTCAGCCACAACTATTTTGCTCCTCAAATCCTCTCTTAATGTATTGCATAACTTGCTAATACACAAGCATTATTGTTTTACAGATCTGTTGACATATTCTAAAGAACTCTATACTTGAAATTACCATTTTTAAAATTCAGTTTCATATATTTGGGGTTTAATTTTACATCAGATTTTTGAAAGCAATTTTGGAAGGTGAATTTGCGACAAGTAAAAAATGTCAGCAAAAGCCCCACATGCATACATGGCACATTTGAACAGCATAATGTCATATGATTCCAAACTACTGCAGCAGAGAACTATTGCCACAGTTTACAGCAAGAATAATAATCTTTCCAGGCTACACATCGTCACGTTGAATGGACAAGTAAGTCTTTTCTTATTTCCTCTAAACTCGACTTTGAAACAATGGGCTCAATATTGGCTATTTATCTAGAATTTTGTCACTGACTTAATAGCAAGATTATTACTGGGACTAATGACATGAACTTAGGCACTAACTTGCCAGATGAATGGCTATGGTGGTACTTTGATCACTTTGATAGCTTTATTCTAGTTTAAAAAAGGTGTCCTGAGAGACATGTCAGAAGTCTTGCTGAAGGAACTACTTACTGTAAGGATGTGGCCTGCACTACACAAGAGTTAAGACTAAATGTCAATAACAATTTCTTCTGGCCTTAAAAAAAGAAAAAATCTAGCAGTGTGCAGCAAGAACTGATTTGAAGAACCTATGTAAGGAGTAAACTCTGTTCAACATTAATAATTACTGGTTTTTCCCCTACAAGAGAGAAACTTCATCAAGGAGAAATGAAATATCAAATTTTCAATGAAATGTTTTTAATTGTGTTCTTACAAAACCAAGATTTGATACATATATACATATGGATGGAAATCAGTGTTCAACAAACTGGAAAACATGGTAAAGGAGATTGAGCAGCAGGAAGTAACATCATTGCCAGCATACCCTACAGAATACCGGTCTGTTTCAGCAATAACCAACTATGCAGGAACAGTAGACTGAGGAAAATTGGGCCTTGAGCCAAACAGATAAAAAATAAATACTACAAAACCACGAAAGCATGTTCTATGAGGTAGCAGGTACTTGGATATTAGAGGAAAATGCTAAAACACTACTGAAGAAGAAAAGTAATCACTGGCAAAATGTGAAAAAACTATTGGAATCAGAACTAAAAAGCAGACTTCAGAAGGTCAGAAACCTCTGCTGAATTAAAGCACCTTCTGCCTTCAAGCCTCAGATAAACAGGAACTGAGATGGTGTAGAGCAGAAATATTTCCATATGTTTAATTTGTTACACCCTTCCCTGGTCAGTCACCAGTTACCGCTACTGAAGGAAAAACAGTGGTTAGACAGAGCTTTAGTAAGATCTATTGTCCTGGTTTGAGTTAGAACCAAACCAATTCAGTTTAGTGATTTTACTTTTCAGCTCAGTCTTTTCTAACTAACTGTACTTTTTGAAACTAACAGTATGTTTTTGCAAGACAGTGTCTGCTTCTAGCAGTGATAACGTTTGATATTTAGAGTTACTACCAAGGATTGGTGTGAAGACCAAGGTCACTGCTAACTTGTGTATCACATTGGGGGGTGCAGAAAGTGAAAGACTGTACCTGTGCAGAGGAGCGGCCAGGACAGGTGACCCTAAACTGACCAACGAAGTATTCCATCCCATATACGTCATATTCAGTATACAGCTAAGGGATCACGAGGGTCTTGGCCCTTTTAGCCCTTTTTAGGCCTTTAGCCCTTTTTCAGCTTTTTGCCCTTTTTGGCTTTTTTGCCCTTTTTCCTTCTCATCGACCGTTCCACTGGCCTTCCCTTCTCGGACCATCTTCTGTCTTTGATCCTGATTCGTGTGTTCCTGAACCCAGCTCCTGAACATGGTTCCCGTCTGCTGCTGAGCCCAGTCTAGGACTTTGCCAGAGCCTGATACAGCCTCAGTGGTGGTGGTGACATAACTGCCATCAGGGGGAGGATGGGTTCATTACTAGTTTTGTATATATTTGTATATATCCCATTTTATTATTATCTTCATTAAAGCTGTTTTACTTTTCTAATCCAGAAGCCTCTCTCTTTTTCCCTTCCTCTCCCACTTGGGAAGGGAGTGGGCCATAAGTCTCTCTCCCTTATCCTCTTTCTCTTCCTCTATTAGGTGGAGAAAGAGGGGTTAACAGAGAGTGCCTCTTGTAGGTCTGGTGGATTGAACCTAAACCTCGACACCTAGCCTCTTTGTATGTTCTCATTACTGCACCCATTTAACACCAAGCTGCTTTTCCTGCAGATTAATTGTAAAGGTAAAAAAAAGCAACTCAAGTAGTACATTGCAGAACCTCCATTTTTTAATGCTAGTTTCAGTAGAAAAAGAAAGTGATTTATCTCACTAGGGAAACAATATAGCTGGACTTTCCTTGCACAGCATTTCTTTCTGAAGGTGAAGAAGGAATTATTTCACCTTTCTTTACTTTCTCTCTCTTTTCTTGTTCTCAGTTGAATTACGGAAACAATGACAGTATATTAGCACATATAGCAGATCTTGACTGTCTTACAGTTCACTGGTGTAGATATCTAGCACCACTCAACTCATGACAAGCTGCATAAGTTCCCATGGTTGGCAGTACCTCTAAGCAATAATGTCTGCTTCCTCAAACCAATGTTTGATTTCTGCATCTAAATCTGCACTAACATGAACATCACGTTGACACTGGGCTGATATTACCTGAACACACCATTTCCTTTTCTATCAAGCAGGTAGCCTACCAAGCAGGTTATAAGGCATAAAACTCCAGCAAAAATGTTGGAGGAGAACCCATTTCTCATGCTATCACATGCACACTATATTTGCTCATCTGTTTTTCACAACTAAAGTAGTGGTAACAAATTGACAGGAAAGTTATGTCAATTTTCCCTGGTAAAACTGCAAATGGTAAAAATCTATTAACATTTATTGGAACTGGCCAAAATCCCTCTCTTCTTGAGTGAATATGGGCTTTGTTCCCCCCCAAAAAGTAGTAAAACAGACTGTTTATAATGGTTGGCAGCAACAACATCCATACCACAGACCATTATATCCAGCTATTTGGATTCATGTCAGCCTCTAATATTTTGAGAAATTGATCCACAGAACAATCTCAGGGTTGTGATTCAAAATAATTTGCATTAGGTATGTCTACCCAGATGGCTGGGTACCAGAACATATTTGTTTTTGAGACCAGGCTGATGCATCATGCAGCCAGTGAGCTTTCAAATACAGGCTCAAAGACAGATCAAGTGTCCTCTGGGGAACGTGTGTCTGTTAGACTCTCAGACCCAGGCTCCACACATACAGACCACAGGCTGTCCATGGGTGATCATGCTGCCGAGAGGTGATGCCATGCAAAAAGCTGCTCCAGAAACCGTGTTTCCAGAACTAAATAAAAATACCTACTGGTATTGTCAGAGACCAAAGAATGTGACTGAATCAAAGGCAATTCCATAAACACCAGTAAGAGGTAACAAAACTGACCACGGTCTGCCTGCCTTAGTGGAGGAATAATTCCAGGAAGCATCTTAGACAATCATATCTAGGATATATTCTTAACTTGACAGTGTAGATGGCAGGAAAGGTGCATACACTTTTGTTAACTTGTCTAAAACTTATCAGAAAAAAAAAAGAAAATCTTCCCTCTGGCCATCACTGAACTAAAAGTTTTGGTCTTAATATCCTTTGAAAACAGAACCTTGGTAAAGGAAAAACACTTGTGTATTTTACAGAAAATGTCATATCCTTACTCACTCTTTGGTACTCCAAAGACCATGACATTGATTGTATCACCCTATGGATTTTCTACAATGCTAAGATAGATCAATTTGACCTTAGGTTTTTGTGTTAGTTTTTGTTTGATTTTAGATCCCCTATACATTTTGGTTTCACTGCAATTGCTAAAGGCATAGTAGTGGGAGAAAGATACTGTTTAAAAGAAAGATTCTGTTTAAAAGAAAAGATGGTTTTCTGAAGATTAGAGAGACTTGGCTTGAATTTTTGGAAAGCTTAAATTTGAGGCTAACTCACAACAGCTTCAGTTCTATTTTAAGTGGATGGAGATTATTATGTCTTCCAAACAAACCAGGGCTGGCTGCAGAGACTTTTGCACAGTGCATAACAGCAATGGAAGACAGAGCTGAGAAGCGATGGAATCTGTATTAGAAAAATAACGGGACAATATTTGCTCATGCATTGTTTCTCAGTTGTCCCGTCCATGGGGACCTCAAGCAGAAAACACCATGAATAAACTTACTACACTGTTAGTTACCTTAAATAGTTTGTTTCACTGTGTTCTCCCCACAAAACAGCACATATTTTTTCTCCCATGAAAATAATTCATTAATAAATCACTGAGCAGACAGAAGAATAAAGAAAATCTTAGAAATATTAAAAATAATTGACATTTGTTGCTGTATTTAGTGCCAGAATGATGGACTTTCCTGCCATAATGCTGAAGTCAGGCATAAGGGAAGGATTGCAATTGAAAGGTTGTCTATAACTTCTGAACAAGAGCCCTGTAGAACGGCTGAATTGCTGGCAAGAAGAGCAAATCTTCCAGTCTCTTCTAATGACTCACGCAATGGCTCACAGTGTCAGGCTGAATTGCCCTGCCAAGTCCTTTCATTTTGTTTCTCTGAGAAAAATGAAAATGAATAAAAGGAGAAACCTTCAAGGAAGATGGGGCAAATATCAAGGTTAAACATAAGCCCAGCAAAATCGCCAGTACTAATATCTGTCAAACATCTCTAGTGAAGCTCCCATTAAAAATTAATGCAAATAAAAGTTATAAAATCTCCATTTAAAATGGTATTTTAAAGCTATTTACAACAGGCATGTGCACATGGGAAAACAGTACTAGCAAATAATTTGTAAGCAAATACACAGAATTTACATTCATACAGAGGTTTTAAATGTCATTCCCTTTGTTTCTTTTTTCAAAAAAAAATCTGCAAAGTGGAGTTTTTTGTTGTTTGCTATTGATTTTAGGATACTCCCACTAAATTTACACTTTCGTCATATAGTGGTTTTAAAATATGCTGGTTGGGAGCAGGGGTTAATGTAAAATAGCAGCTGTTACCTAGATATAATTGTATTTCCAGCACAACTGGTGGCTTGATTTAAATATTCTTTTAAAGCTGTAGAAATCATAGGTAATGGAAGTTGTTATTGCTTGTACCTCTTAAGCAACTACATATAAAGTGTATATACGTTTCAACTATCTGAAATGTCTGAATCAGTCCTTACAAAGGCTAATTTCTCACCAATTTTAAAGGAATTTCATTTGACATCAGTATATGACATGTTATTCTTCCCTCAATGGTTAGTTACGTCCTGCAGAGTGGAAGCAGTTCAGCAGACAACAGAATTTCCATTCTAGCTGTCATTTTGGCTGCTAACTCATCTGAGGATCAACTAAAAAAAAAATCAAAAAGGTGAAGTTGATTGGAGAAAAAAAATTTAAAAGCTAGAAATAACAATGATTACTTGCATGCTATTTTGCACATCTAAAGTGTTTCATATATGCAGAAAAATTTATATGCTTACCCAAACCTACAATTTAAACAGTACTTCTTCACTAGCTAGAAGTGCTTAAGATGTCAGCTACTGGCTACTGAAACTATCCAGTACAACAAAGAGCAATGGGCATTTTCCATTCTCTATTTCTTGTCTTCCTTAATCACTGGAAGTTGAAATGCAATTTAAGTATAGATTTTCAACCGGACTCCACGTTGGAATATAAACCTTATTTAATTGAAACGAAGGTGATATTCAGCAACTTATAAGTTATAATTTCACATGATTAGCATTTTTTTTCCACAGCTTGTATCATAGAATCATTTAGGTTGGAAAAGACCTTCAAATCATTGAGTCTAACCACTAACCTAACTCTACCAAACCCACTGCTAAACCACATCCATAAGCACCATATCTACATGACTTTTAAATACATCCAGGGATGGTGACTCCACCACTTCCCTGGGCAGCCTGTTCCAGTGCATGATAGCCCTTTCATTGAAGAAATTTTTCCTAATATTCAACCTAAACCTACCCTGGTGCAACTTGAGGGCATTTCCTCTTGTGCTACTGCTTGTTACATGGGAGAACAGACCAACACCCACCTCTACAAGCTCCTTTGGGGTAGTTGTAGAAAGCTATAAGGCTCATTCTCCTCTTCTTCAAACTAAATAGCCCCAGTTCTCTTAGCCACTCCTCATAAGACTTGTGCTCTAGGCCCTTCACCAGCTCTTTGTCCTTCTCTGAACCCATTCCAGCACATGATCACTGATCTCCTCGAACTGAAAAAAATGAGTTTATGAAATTTTTCTGTGCTACAAACTGTTTTCCAATCAAGATAACCAGGAGGAAATGTACATAAAGGAAGTATATTAAAGGTTAGTTTTGTCAGCTTTGAGTAACAAATTAATACTGCTGATTGTTCTCTCCTTGTCCTCTCCAGCACAGGTATGCACAGACTATTTGATGAATGCAGTCCCCAGGTATACTCTGCTTAAACTCTAATAACTGAAACATGGACTACTGATCAAACTATAATTCAATGTGACTTTCCTTTAAATATAATCTTTCTGAAGGCAATCACAAGTAGATTTATATATTAAAAAAAGAGAAAAGACAAAAAGTATTACTTTAAGGCCAAGTTCTGCCACTCATAGTCATAGCAAGTGATACTTTTTAATCAAAGTTCTGATACTGGTGATAAGGAAAGTAGCATTCAAGATGAAAGGGAGGAGGAAGCTAGAGAATCAGTCCTTAGTGAACAGAAAATAGACAGACAATGCCTAAAAGAATCAGAGATGATATTTGCACTGTTAATGCAACACCATAAGAATGAGATGTATTTTCACTAGCATAAATAACCAAATGTTAGGGAAAAGGAAAATGGACCCTCTAAGGGATAGCTACAATAATGAGGGCAGTACTAAAGTGAGCCACATTCAGTATTAACCTTGGCATTTAGAAATAACAGGAAATTATTTTGGATTCTGGCAGATGTTTCCCAGAGAAAACATACCAAATACTGTAGGGATACTGAAGTTGAGCCAGAACAGGAATGTTTGAAGTCTGACATGAAGCAGCGGATGTGACAAGAGAGAAAATTCATTCAGAAAGATACATTTAAAATGTCTTTGACAATTAAGGAAAAGCCAAATGTCATTGCAAAAGCTAACAGAGAACACAACAAATGTTAAGGATTATGGAGAGCTGTGCATATCTGATCTAGAATGGCTACCACATCGTTAATTAATAGTCATTCTTCAACAACTCACTCCCCAGCCTCAGCTGCAGTGCAGCCGGAGACTTACAGGTGAGAAGGAAAAGGAATACATAAGGATACCCATCCTTTTACTGGCAAGTTCCCTGCTGCAGAGGTCCCATCAACAAGGAGGCTACATCCAGCCCCGTTTTTATTATTTATGATTCACAAGCACCACCCATTCCCAGTTCTGGACAGGGCTGTATCACAGATAAACAAAGGCTGAAACAAAGATGACATAGATGATCAACTAGGTGATCCTAGAGATCTTTTCCAACCTAAATGATTCCATGACTCTATTCTATGAAAGGCTTTTCCATAGAAAGATTATGGGTATATGTATTTCTAAGGATGGATAAGTTGTGTGCTTTACACATTGTTACCTGCCTAATGTTACATGGACAGAGATTATTTCTATCTCTGTTGATGCCCTGCACACATAGTAATACCACAGTCACAGAGACCTGCCTGTAACTCCCTGAGAAGGTGTGCTGGCTGCTGCCTCTTACAGAGGTAACACCATCACACAGCAAGGGGCTAATGCTACGGGTAGCAGTTTGTTCCTTTTGCTGCCTCCTGCACTTTCTGAGATGTACTTAGGCTATGGAATAGCATTTGTTTTTAGAAAAAGTGTTCATTTGCATACATTTTGATGATACTCAAAGTTACTGGACCATAAGGACCAACTGTGTCTCCCATCTGGAAAATAAGCAATGACACTGGAAAATAGGCAAGTGAGTAGGAGCTAGATATGTAACTCCAGAAGGATAAGAGTAAGTGGGAATGAAATGCAAGAACTTCCAAAGCAGCCTTTTCCTTAAACTGACTGAGGAACATTGACTCTTCCTCTTTATAGAGTCAGAGAAGTTCTGCACACCTGGAGAGCAGGACAGTTCAAGTTTTGGAAAAATGCTACAAGGAAGCTCAGCCTTAGAGAGCTAATAAGTGATAGAAGTCACCACTTGAGTGACAACAAAAAATTCCTAGGAGCAAGTTTCTATTTGCAGACATTTCTCAAAGCCATCATCATTCAGAGAGTAACACCAGTACAAAGCCTCAGCAGTTTGAGCTGGCACAGTACCAGCACTCTGTTGGGGAACTGCTATGGCCATGAGGTTTTCAGCCATGCTAGACCAGGCAGCGGCCCTGGCCTTGTGTCAGAGAGCAAGCTGGTAGGTATTGCTTGCATCTCTCTCACAATGGTTATTTCAATTCATTGCAAGTAAAAATGGATCTTGCTGCATGAAAATGAATTCCACATACCACATTTATTTCAAGCCAGACTTTTAGGTCAAGCCCATGTCTGCTACAAGTTTACATGTGCTTTCAAATAGCTATTTATAAAAACAATCATATATCATACCGTCTGAGTCCTTTAGCAATCGATCGGCACTTGGCTACTTTTACTCAAGTGCAACTAGGACTTTTGATTATTATTACTTTTTCTAAATGCCATTCTGTCCACAATGGCACAACAATTGTCTTAACCTTTCATTTTATGACAATCAGTAGTGCACAACCAACTACACCTTCCCAGGTCAAGTCAGCAACTCAGGATCAGCTTGGATAAAGCTGTGTTGATGTTGATTGTCTTTTTTTTTTTTTTTGCAATACCTACATAGTATTTTCATACCACTTCCAATCATTACTGGAATTATGAGGACAGTGCATTAGGCACTTACCTAATGAGAGAACCAGACACTGGAGAAAATGTAGCTGAAGGATTTTCACTCCTACAGAGAATATTGCCTCTGTGCAGGCTGGGGGAAGGAACCTGTCATGAGCAGAAATGAAGAAAAGTATGGAAATCAGTCAGAACGAGAGCTGGTCCTTGCACAGTAATTGTTACCTTACAAAGAAAGAAGCAGAAAATGCTCTATGGTATAAATGCTTTAAAGTAAAATTGATTGATCATCCAAATTCCAGCACTATGAGGAGTATTTTTCACTTCATAATCTGGCAGACCTTTTTCTTTCCTTGTCTGTTTTAGACAACACTATGGATTTAAGTCACTGGAAGGGATGTAGAGGGAAAATAGACAAGCAGCCTTTGATGCCGTTTGGAATGAACATAAACTTGTCTTCTGGCATCAATGCAGTGGAGATTTTCATGTCCCCATATGGTTATTCTCCTGGCTGGAGCATGTAGAGCAGATGCACAACACATGGAAAGGAACAAAAATTATACTTAAATAATAAAATTAAAGCGGGAAAGTAAAGGAGAGATTTTCGGGAATCACTAAAGTGAGTACCTCCCAGAATATGTTCTTCAGATTATTTCTGCTTCCAAAAAGAGAAAGAAAAAAAAAAACACCAAACCCCACCAACCCTCCTGTAGTTTATGAAAATGGTTTGCTTTATGAATAGAGCTCTACTGCCAAAGTCCTGCTGCTCTGCAGAAATGTATCCATGGAGAGAAGGCTGAGTGCCGCTTATGCTTTTGTTTTTTCCTGACTGAAAATGGATGGAACACAGATTCTATTTTCCATTCAAAATACATTAAATCTTCATTTAGGGATACTATTGAACGGTCATAAGAAGGACAGCTTCTCAGGGAATATCACTTCTTCATTGCCCTCTGACAACAAGCCTGGATTTGACAAGTGCACTTGATAGCAAAAATAGAGTTTCCAGCTAATAATAAGCTCCAGTAAATACAGCAACTGTGACCTTCCAAAGCTACGTCAGCTGCATGTATCTTCAGCTGTGCTCAGACCAGGCAATATTACGACAGTCTGTGCAGTGAACCATGTCTCTTTCAAAAGCATCTGTGGATTTTAAGTGATCCCTAAGCATTTTATGAATGCAAAGCTAATTAAAAGTATGAAAGGATTTCTCTTTACCCTTAATGGTATACGCTTAACTACTCGTTAGCTGCTGAACTCCATATCTGCCAGAGATGAGTGGGAAGTCTGTGATGTTGTGAAAACCAGCATCAGTTTGGTTAATCAAATTAAGTCTTCTTGGTTACCCTGCTATAAGTATACTGGATGGGACACCTGGAGGGCAAATGCCTGATGGTAGTTTCCATTACTAGAAAGTGTTAAATAATGGATAAACTATGGGCTGCTGCAGTCTGCAAAAATACCCAAATTGCAATAGCCCGAAAGAGAAAGCTTGCAGCACTACCAATTAATTTTCATTAGGCTTTGCTGTGATGCAAACTAAGAGCTGTTACTTCTCTGCAAAGTCTCTACAGACAAAGAGAAACTTAAAGGAAGGAGTGAAGGAAGGATGCCCAATTTAAAGATAAATTATCAAGGGTTTAGCAAAATATAGGTTAACACAATTGCCAGCTTCCCAGTTCTAGAGACCTGGATTCAAAGTGGGCTGCAAATAAAACAACTCTAGTAATTTCAGTCTGGTCCCTAATGGACATCTGTGTTTCATAAAATCCCTTAATTAGGCAGTGGTGAAGAGATACATATCTGGAACAGAAAAGACTAACTTTGTGGTCATGACAGAAGTACTCCTGCAGTAATACACACACTGGGCATGACAACTGCACAAATTGCATCAATTAATGTGAGACAGCACCTCCTCCTCTTCCAGTATGAATTGCCAAGAGGTAACTCAACAGGGTTATGATATGATGCCATTTTGTAGAACTGTGAGAGTAATGCACAGCAAGTTATTTGTTCACTGAATTTAGCTCTCCTTTCGCCTATCTTTTGCCCTCTCCTCCCTGTTTACTGTTGCAGAACACATAGTAAACTGCTGTTTATGATTCTAACCTTACCACTCTTCAACAATAATAGACAAAAAGTAGTGTAAAATGCTTTACTTTCTGGGTTGCTTATTAATAGTCAAAATGCATCTGACTGGTCAGATACGTCCTGATATATCTGTTAATGTCCTTGGGTAGAAAGGTGTAGAAGTACTTCTGCTGTGAATTTGCAACCTTAAAATTTTGTTGGTAAATGCATACAGTATCTGAGGTCCTCACAGACTCCCCACCAAACAAAAGTTGTGGGGTTTTTCTGATTCTTTGTTTGTTTACACAAAGGGGAGGAGAAAGGTCAAAGCCCTTGAACCACATCAAGCAAAATTATCTGAGGAAGAAATAAGGTTAAAATTGGTTAAAATTTACATTATTTTATGCCTAAGACTGTAACTCAGTCATAAAATCATCTTTTGCCTACAATTGTGATTTGCTTTCTGAGAATCTTGTGCTAGTAAAATCTGCAGCTCAGAATTTTGATACAGACATATAATGTAAATACTAATAACAGAAATAATAGAGCTGAGGAGAAGATACCAACAATCACATTTCAGTTGATTTGCATTTTGTGTACAGGACAGCAGTAAGGCAATATATGTGTTGAAATACCTGCATTAAACCCTTTATGAATAGCTCTTAAAGCCTTGGTGCTTTGAGCTCAGTTCAATTCACAAATGAAGGATATTCTAGAGATAAGAAGGATCTCCAGGGAGAGGCTGAGGATCTTAAATCTGATTGAAGCAAAAGCCATGCCAAGACAAGACATAGTTCAGATTCCATCTAATGTTTTTATCTCTTCTAGGGCTACACCCATAGTTCTGAGTGGACATGAAGCTGGACAGGCCTAAAGTTTAGGCAAAATCTCAATGATGTAAGTTTGGTGAAAGGACTAGCTTATGACTTCCCTGCTTCAGAACTTGGGTCCAAACTCCTGAAAATGTCTTTGCTTGGGTTATCTCATTTAGAAAATTATTATTTGGACATTACTATGATTAAAACCACAAATATATGTCAGATAGAATTACATTCTCTTCTGTTTTGCAGTTCAGTCTTTCCATAAGCAGACTCAACTCCTACAGCTTGTACTAACACATACACCTTATTACATTCCTTACCATAGTCTAATCTTGACCTTTACCTTCTCTATTACATCCTTTCTAATTTCTTCCTAAAACTCTATCAGATGAAAAGGCTCAAGCAAATGATTCATTTGAGTTTCACTCACAGGCTTAACTGCAAGGCTCAAGCAAACATTTTATTTGAGCTTCACTTACAGGTTTAATACGCCACTGATGCAGCCTTTCACAGATACAATGGAAGACTGCACTGTTACAACTTAAAAGCAAGAGTACACTATAACAACCTAAGAAGCATGCTAAATATTATACTTGTGTTAGTTAATTGAGTGTGGTTACAAACTTACAGCATGCTAAATATTCACTTACCCCTCCAGGTAAGGGCTCTCAATCCCAGAAAATTGACCTTGGCCAGTGTCCCGACCAGAGAGAAAGTGCCTCCATACTGGCATGAGGTAGCATTGGAGAGGCGACTCCCAGTTCCTAACCCAAACCTTAGGGCTTTTATCCCCTGATTTACATGACTGTGGGCAAGACTCTGCCTGAGTGGATTATACCATCTGTATAGACAAGGTTGTCAGCTGAAAACGATACTGAAACCTTCCAGCTTCTCTTTATCTTACATTCTCAGGGAACAGAATAGTGATTTGGATTGAGACTCAGCATATTATTTATTGAAGAATTTCAAGGCTCAGCTCAGGTTTCAGTCCTTTGAATGATGCGGCACTGCTCTGTTTGGTCTATGTCTTATGGACAACTCAAGGCTGAGCTATCTACATAGCTCCCCATGGGACGTCTCTGCAAAGATAGGCCCTCAAGGTGATTCAAGGTTGGGTCACATTTACAACCCCTCTAGACATTACTGAAACTTGTTTATCAACAATGAGCTAGCTGATTCATACATCCCATCCCATGACCTGAGTCATAATTCAACCACTTATGTCATTGTTGTCCAATATATTGGTGTAAGCTTTTTCTGCAGGCTTTAGTAGAGCCATGTATTCCTCAGTTTCTAGGTCAATGCTTACCTGAGAGATATATTCTACAATAATTCTTTTAACACAACTAACAGCAATGTATAGTACAATAAAACAAAGTATAATAATGATCAGTGTTTGCAACAAGTTAGTAATCCATCCAGAAAACACCCAGCCTATTTTACCAAAAATGTTTCCCAACCAAGTGTCCTTTATTTGGTCCTGCAGCTTATGTGCAACTTAGGCTATCTTCCTCTTCTTCTGGAGGTTTTCACAAGGAGGTAGTGACACATTAGGAACTGTAACACAGCATTTTTCCTGTTCATGCTTTGCCTTCAAGTATCCACAGGCTCTTTGTTTCTTAAGTAATATCATATCTAACACAAGTCAGTTTTGAAATGCAATTTTTGAGACAGTTTGTACTTCTGTGTTGAGCAATTCATAATTGCCATTAGTAAGGGTGGCCAAAGCTTCCACTTGTGTAAATTGGACCATATAATTCTAGCTTTAAGGTGACCTATTCCTAATCCAAAGAATCCTTTGGTCCATGCTGCTAATTTCTGGGATGTGGTCCAATCAGTAACATCCATACTTCAGTTACTGTGGGGATGCTACAACCCTTAGGAAAGAAATTTCTCAGAGTAATAAGAAGGGCATCTGTAATAGTCACATCTGAGCACACCCAAGTTAACTGTTGTGGAGCATACACAGGTGAGTCATCACAATTGTTCATAGCGCAAGGGTTATTTTAAGTTATATTTAAGCTATTTTAAGGATATTTTAAAATCTTTATAGCTTATACTGGTATCACATCCCATCACTGGATTATATAGCTTTGTGTAATTTTGACACAAGCAGGTGACATCAATTAAATGCAGTGAAGGGATTAAACACAACCACATGATTTTCATATCCGCAGCAGAGTTACAATTTATAACATTTGTACAGTTCCACAGGGAGGTTTTTACATTGGGTCGTGTCAAGACCCTTTGTTGAGACTGCCAGGTGTAGCAATCCTTCCTGTCAGACATTCTCTTCTCATGGGCTTGAGACCATAAACAATTAGCAGGTGGCCCTTGTGTTACACTGGACCACATACATGAATTACTGGGTGTTTACCAGTTCCACGTATCTCAGGACTAGGCACTTTCACAATACAGTTTATCCTTATATCATGCATCTGCCCAAGGGTTTCTGTTGGCAGGTTTGGGGCTGTTTGCTTCCACATCTCAAAGTCGTATTGTCCAGACGGGGGGGGGGGGGGGGGGGGGGGGG
>VZZY01004174.1:22280-35253 GCA_013400335.1 Eurystomus gularis
GCCGCCGCTATGGGCTTGCTGCCGGTGCCCGCGGAGGTGCGCGCTATCCTGCTGGACATCGAGGGTACCACTACACCCATCGCCTTCGTCCAGGTGAGACCCGGCGAGGCGGGCGGCAGCGGCCTCCCCACGCGGGCGAGAGTCCCACCGGCACCGCCTCGGGCTCCGTTAGTATGGCAGTTATTGTCACAATCCCCGCCAAGCCGTGGGGGTTCCAAGCTGCGTCGGCCACATTTGTGGCGGCAAATCCCCTTCGCTGGCAGGGACGCCGTGTGCAAAGGAAGCGGCACTAGGAGCTGCACCCTTGCGGAGGGTAGGCCTCAGTTTCCTCCAGAGGCGTAAAACAATGACACATATTCTGAATAATGGTCTCGAGAAAATACGGTTCTTTTTACCGATCGGCTGCGTCTTTTGTGGACAAGGAGAACAAGGAACTATTCAGATCTGGGGCAGTTCAGCAGATTATTTTTTTCGTGGTTATAAGGCAGTTGGAGTTCTCTCAGCCTCATAAAAAAAAGAAAAAGAAAAGTCCTCAGGCATCACTGTTGCTCAGGTGGCTGGAGCTGCAGCATCTCACAGGAGCTTGCAGAGACCCTGAAGTATTATTTCGGCGTTATCTGCAGTCTTTTCCCTTCAAAAAGGTGGTATAGTCAGACGCCTCCACTGTCACTGGAGTTATATGTCCTTCCTCCAGTACAGGGGGAGGGTAGCACAGAGCACATCAAGTGTATACGGGAAGAATTGTACTCACAGTGAATATGTACAAGTAGCTTCCCTTGCCTATGAGAAGGCTTAGGACTATTGAGTACATTGGTTTAGGTGCAGAAGACAGGGGACTGGGAAGTCTGAAAGGCCAGCAGGAGACATCGGAATAAGCACTCTAAATATGCAATTAAAATTTGCAGTTCTACAGCTACTGCTTGTCCCTCTATGCCAGGAGGTTTTGGTCCCTAACTAGGCTCATGTGCTTCACAGGAGGGAGCAATTTGCTTGTATTTAAGACACCAAGCAGAATTATTCATGCTTCTGCCATTAACCTGTATTTCTGTACAAGACATAGCTTTTGTTGGATATTTTTTGTGGATAGCTTACGAAGGTGCTTTGTGACCCATGGGATGCATGGAGGGGTGAATGGTCTTGCTAGGCTTTCTAGGTGCTTCTTCTAACAGATCAACAGATGAACATGACTCTCATCTTTCCTCTCTGTGTTCTTCCAGCACTCTTGCAGAAAGTTCAGGTCTAGATGGCATTACAGCTGCCTCCCTTCCCTGACCTGACCTCAGTTTAAACAGTGAACAGCTCAGATTTCTTACTAAACATCTAACAGAGCAACGAAGTTGGTTATATCCACCTTGAATCCATTTTGCTGTCATACAACTAACATGCACTATGCCTGAGACAGTTTCCTACCCAGAGCCTTTCTGTTGCAGGGAGGCCAAGTGAGTTACGGCTCTCAATAAAACTCAATTTTCTCAAAATGCTGAAAATGCTTGAAACAAGTTACTTGGACTTTCAGTTAACTTCCATAATTTCTATTTCCCTTTAAAAGGTCCACTGCTGGTTCTGCAGGCATTTTATTCTTTAATGAAAGGATTTTATTTAATCCTTTGTTTATTTTTTTAGGAATTGTTTGGTAATTTTAGTACAAATATAATAATTTTAGCGGTAATTATTTAGTAAATTGAGTAATAATTCACTGATATTTACGAAATTAATGAATATGCAAAGCAAGGAAATAGAATGAGCCAGTTGATGGGTGGATTAAGGAAAGATACCAGAAAAGAGAGTAATTGGTGGCCTCTAGTTAGAGGTCACCAGTTTTCTCTTTTGCTGGGTCCACCCTGGCAGAGAAAAGTAGATGGCCAGGGAGAGATGTAGTTTGATAAACTACATCCCCTGGGATTTGCCAGATCTCCTGTAAAAGAGCAGATTGTCGCTGAACTTTGTGACAGTTTTCATGGAGAGGAAAATTGACCTTAGTGGCTTCAAATCTGCAAGTGCTAATTACAGCATGGGTGCCTACTGATTGAAAATACCACCCTTTCTTTACTAGGTTTAACATTGCTCTAGGCAGTTGTAAAGGCTTGGGGGGGCTATTGAACTGTATTTGCTGATGGCTCTTTCTCCGTCCTGTAGCTGTGCTAGGGCAGCCACATCTGGGGCTAGATAGATGTCACCAAGGACCTGGCTGTCCTGTGGTGCAGTGGGATGATAGCACCCATCTTGCCCAGCACTTATGGGAGATGAACAGAGCAATGGGAGCTGTGCACATGCAGGCAAAGGTCTCCAGCTAGCCAAGATAAAAGAGAAGTGGGTGAATTTATAAAGATAAGGTACAGCCCCGGTTAAACCTATTCAAGACTTTGCAGACGCCAACTTTTGCTGAAAACTGAAGTCTTGAAAAGTGAGGTATTTCCTTGCAGGATGCAAGGAGTCTTTCTTCAACACAAACTCATGGCCTTTTAAACTTAGTACATCATTGTGTGGGATCACTCCTGACGTCCATAGGCTGTCCACCACTCCAGCTGTCACATGGGTGTCCGCTCTTGCACCACAGCATTTGCCAATGGGCCAAGGCTTTTGCTTTTTTAAAATCCACTGAATTTTGGAATACACTGTGCTTTTGGAGCCTGTTCGGAAGTTTTTCTTTGCCAGCACAAGAGCATGAGAAGCTGCTTTTGGAAAGCAATTGGGACCCTTTGACATCTGTTCTGGGTCCGTTTAGGGGTTCAGGGCAGGTCCCCACGGAAACAGAAGGTGTGCTCTCCCCCCTCCCTATCCCTTCGTTCCCCCCCAGACAGGTGGGCAAAAAGGGAGATCAGAGTAAAAAAAAGAGAGAGAGACTTTGCACTGTATTGGAAGTTTAGAAAGATATATAGATATATTGTTTAAAAGGGAACAGAAAACAAGAAGGGAAGGTAGATATAGGTACAAAGATGGGGGAAAACACAATAAATACAATATAATACAAAACCAAAGGTTGGATGGCTTCGGATTCACTGGAGGATGAGGAGTAGTGAGAAAATGGCTCCTGGCCGCATGGAAGGGTCAGCTCCAAGCGTCTCTTCCTCCCACGCTGGAGAACACTTCCTGCCTCCAGTATCCGGTGTGGACAGGAAGGGGGAGGGAATAACTGCTTCTCCCCTGGGACCCTCAGGGTGTCCAACCCCTGCCTGTCCTGGCCCCAAACCTCAAACCATAACAACATCCAAGTTGCAAGGGAAGTTAAACCAAGTCAGTGGGTTGATTGCATTTCCTAGTGGATACTCTTCAATTTCCTCCACAATTTTAAAGATAGTTTGAAAGCAACAAAGCGTGTGTTTTTAGAATGACCTTCGTTAGGACAAACTCCCCATTAAAAATAGAGTAGTATAACTTGTCCTTTCAGGGTACGTACATAGCCTTGTAATCCTCAGCTAATGGGAACTTGAGGTCACACATGACATTTGAGACATTTCTTGGCAAGCCCAGGAAAAGTTATCACCCACCTTTCTATCCTGGGATTTAAAAGATGAAGCTACAAATCATTTGTGCAAAAAATCCACTTGCACTAATCTCGGCCCAAGGTTGGCTATGGCCTGTGACCAGGCAGACACCCTTGGCAGCAGTTTCACAAGCTGCAGTACTGTTGGGGAAGCTCAAGCAGGGAAAATAATTGTATGCAGTGCAAACAGTTGATTTAAAAGCAAGTCAGCCTTATCTCTGCCAGGTTAAAGGAGGTGCCTGTTTTTCTTGTGTGCTGCCAGGAGACCTTGTTCCCTTATATCAAAGACAATGTGAAGAAGTATCTGCATGCTCACTGGGAGGAGGAGGAGTGCCAGCGGGATGTCAGACTTCTGAGGAAACAGGTTAAGTAACCGAGTTACACCGTGTCTCTGAGTTTTCTTAGGATGCCTGAGACTTGGGGTCACTCAGACTCCGTAAGACCATGCTTCTCTTTGCCCCCCACAGAGGCTGGTTGCCTCGATGGGCTGATTCTCCCCCACCTAAAGCCTGGTGTTGTGCTCAGGGAAGAGCTGGTGCTTCATAAGCAGGAGCACCTCAGCTCCTTCCCTCAACTCACCTTCATCTTCATGGCCCCCTGAGTGGGTGTCAGCCATAACTTTTCACAGCTTTGTTCCAGCACTGTGTCCTCTTGCTGAATCCACTGCCTGTGGCTTCCAGGCGCCTGTTTGGGAAGCAGCGTGGAGGTTTGGCAGAGTACTTGTCACACAGAGGGTAGCGTATCCTGCCTCTGGGACATGGCATCAATTTGAGACCTCTGGCTGTCTGAAGCATTTGGTTCTTTGCCTTATTTTCAGTAATTAAATACTTAAGCGAGTATAATTCTCATTAGAGTATTTACTGTTTGGTTTGGAAAGTACAATCTAAGCAAGTGTTTCTAGACGCTACTGAAATCTGAATTTCCCATTCAAACAATCATTGCATTCAAACAATGTTGTAGCCCTTCATGTGAAGAGCAGTTCAAGCTGTGTCCTGCACAGAGGTGCGTTGATGCAGGTGTTAGACCCCTTTCCTAAGCTGAGATGTTAAGACCACTCCACCTCTTCCCTTGCCTCTTTTTATCATGGATGATTTCCAGGCTCAGGAGGACTCCAGCTTGGATGGGGCCGTGCCAATCCCTTGGGAGAGTGGAAGTGGGGAAGAGGATCTGGAGCGGGTCATCCAGGCAGTCGTAGACAACGTGCACTGGCAGATGTCTCTGGACAGGAAGACCACAGCACTGAAGCAGTTGCAGGGTCACATGTGGAGGGCAGCCTATGCAACAGGGCACATCAAAGGAGAGTGAGTAATTGTGTGTGTGAGTAATTGTGTTCCCCTTTCCCTGGAGCAGGTATGGGATAGATCTTTCCTAGATGTCTGTTAGCAGAATAGCTGCAAAAGGTATTCCTGGAAACAGCCCCACATAAAAATTCAAATAGGATCACTACCTCAGTGGAGAAGCCAATACGTTTACGTTCAGTAGTGGCTTAAGCCAGGCCACTGCTGTCATGGAACCAACTGCAGACACTTCATTTCAAACTTGATCATGCAGTGAAACACAAATCTATTGAGCTTAATCTTTGGGTCTAGGAAAACAAAAGCTTACAGTAACCTCGGGACTGACCAAGTTGTCTCAGTCCCCACTAGGAAAATGACAAGTGGGTTAGAGCATTTCTCCTTAAGGAATAATGGGCAGGTATGTGCTGGGGAACCCCAGCCACCTGGGCAGGGTCCCTAAAGGAGACAGAGTCTGAGAAACAGAACAAAATAATGGAGACATGACATGGGATGATTCTGGTCCCACAACTGATGGGGTGATTCTGCTCCCACAACTGGTGGAACGTTCATCTGGGACAACTGTCTTCTGCATTAAAAATTTGGAAAATGTCTCAATGTTTGTCTACAGAGATTTCTTGGTAAACCAAGAGACTGGGGTACAAGTACATCTTACAGTTTTTCATTTTGCATTTTTTATCCCTGAATTGCACTCATGTTTTGGAACAAGCTTAAACAAGCCAGGGTTGCAGGGTCAGGTCCTTTCAGTTGTTTCCTGCTGCTTTGTCTCTTACCTGAGTATTTCCTGCCTTTCCAGTTCTTTTTCTCTTCAGTCACAACACAAGGGGCCGTAACTAGACTTAAGCCTGATCTTCTTATTTAGGTCAAGAGATACTTGTTTAAAGTATGCATTTCAAGTTCCTGTAGTGGGTCTGGCTGAGCTGGTTTTCCACATAGCAGCCCTCATGGTGCAGTGTTTTGTGCTGGAAGCTAGAAGGGTGTTGATAACACACCCCTGTTGTGACTACTGCTGAGCAGTGCTCGCACAGCACCAAGGCTCTTCCCAACATTCCCCCTCCAGTGGGATGGGGTGGGCAAGATCTTGGGAAGGGGCGCAACCAGGACAGCTGACCTGAACGTCATATTCCAGACCATATGACGTCAGCTCAGCTATAAAGCTAGGGAAAAGGAGGAGGAGAGGGACGCCATTCCATTGTCCTCCAGAGCAACCGCCACGCGTCTTGGAGCCCTGTTTCCCAGGGAGTGGCCAAACATTGCCTGCTGATGGGAAGTAAAGAATAAATCTTTGTTTTCCTTTGCTTCCACGCACTGATTTGCTTGGCTTTACTTTTATTATTATTAAACTGCTTTTGTTTCTCATCTTATTTTCCCCTCCTTTTTTATTCTCTGCTGAGAAGGGAGAGGGGAAAAAGGGGGGGTGATAGAGCGGCTTGCTGGGCACCTGGCGCTCAGCCAAGGTTAACCCACCACAGTCTCTAAGGAAGCAAAACAAACCTTTAAGTCCACAAAGTGTTTTGCCACAGGAGGAATTAGGAAGAAGAAGAAAAAGCTCACAGAAAAATTTAAACATCCACCAGACAAAGCAATAAAACCCAAAAGCAAGTAAAAAAGGACAGCTATCTTGTTGGTTTTCTTTTAAAAAAACAGGGCTAGTTGCCTTATAGTGACCCAAAAACTGTGGAGCTAGCCTTGGTGCTTCACAAGAGTCTAAAGAGATCTCCAAAGTCTCCCTCTTGCTCAATCGTATCTGGCACATCAGTGTCTGAAATCCCAGCACTGAACTCGGCACATGAAAACACGAGGGTGGCTGAGAGTTTCTGCAGGTGCCATACAACCTCAAAATATTTTCAGCTGGCACCAGATAGATTTAATAACTATGAAAAAAGTGAAGTTTTTTTAAAAATATGTAACATAACAAAGCTCTGAGCAGATGGCCAAGAAACTGCAGATGTAGCAATCGCCTGGCCCTTTCTTCAAGTCTGAAAAACTCAGTCCAGCATCTTCTTTTCCATCTATTTGGAGAACTCTCTCTTCAGGCATTCAGATGCTCAGATCTTTTCAGAACTTTTTGAGGCAGTACCTTTCTGCCTTGGCCCAAGTGGGCACACAGAGCTGTGCAGTGCAGGTGGGAAGGATGCAATTTGAACTGAGATGAAAACTTGGTTCCCTGGGGATCATATCTCCTCCAGCTCTTCTTTCCATACTTCTGCCATATCAAACTCAAACCTTCTCCCTGCCCTTCCAAGGCTGTTCGTGGCTTTTCCGCATCACCCATTACATGTGTTATTGAAGGACTTATTGTCAGCTTCACTTTGTCCCTCTTGAGCATCCTCTAGCCTTCATTTTTCGCTAGTACATGGGTCATCTTGTAAACATCTTTTGCACACAAACAGGTTTTACATACATGTAAATGCAGCACTGCTGAGGTCTCCTGATATAAATGAGAAGGGTATGAGGGAACTGACAAACGTGTTAGCAGTTATACAACAGTTGCCTTAGCTTTAGTCCTCCTCATTCACAGCTTTGCCCCCTGCTGCTGGGCTTACTTCAGGCAGCTACTACCTGGTAGTTAGATGGAGCTCACATTTTGAAACTTGTCAGCCCACTGCTAGACAGATATTTTGCTTTCCCAGCACTCTGCAAGGCCAGATGCCATTTTCCCCAACCTTTCCTGCCCTCTCCAAGTTGAAGGGGCTGGAGGAACTCCTGCCAAATGTCTGAACCAGCTCATCAGAGCTGCTGTATGCATAGCAGTCAATGAGCTGCTCGGTTGGGCTGGAGCTAAGAATATATTGCCTGCTGCTGAAATAGACTCCCTGGTTGCAGAAGCCCTGAGTGGATAGAGAATGAAGTCCACTTGCAAACTAATATGATGGTTGTCATAGTGCCTCAGCTAAAGGTGTGCCTCTGGGTTTGCCCTTACCTGCTGCCTTATTTTTCTCCAGAATCTTCGAGGACGTGGTTCCAGCCATCCGGAAGTGGCGGGAAGCAGGGATGAAGGTCTATATCTACTCCTCGGGCAGCATTGAGGCCCAGAAGCTTCTGTTCGGATACTCTACAGAAGGTGATATCCTAGAGGTAGATAATCTTATCACCTTCCTTACAGCTTCTCCCTTTGCAGAGCACTTCCCTTTCACAACTGCTCTTATCATAACACTTCATGACTAGAGTCTGGGACAGGAAGGTGGGGCAGTGGGTTTGACCTGCGGCAGTTAAACTCAGCCAGTTGGGTATGCTAGCATGGCTGCATCAGCCCCCCCCCATCACTATGGTAGAAAGGAAAGGGGACATCTTGCTCAGGAGCAAGGTTTAGCCTTGCTCTTCAGGTGGCACTCAGCAGCTGCTTTTGCTTTTCTCTCTCTTTCAGCTCTTTGATGGCTACTTTGATACCAAAATAGGCCCCAAGGTAGAAAGTGAGAGCTACAGAAGGATTGCTGCCAGTATTGGGTGTGCCACCAACAACATCCTCTTCTTGACAGATGTCCCTCGAGGTAGGTGGCCTGCCATTCCTGCTGGCTCTTGCCTGAGGGAGGCAGGTGCTCTTTAAACGCATGCTGCTGACACAGCATTTTGTCACAAACACCCCAGAAATGCTGCAGACCACCTTGCTTCAGTGGCATCCCTGAAGCAGGGAGCAGCAGGTGGCTGCTGCTCCTTCCTTACACATCCAGGCTCTCACACAGCAGTGGGATATCTGTGAGCAGCTTTGCAGTGAAGAAAGATAGGTCAAGTAGAAAACCTGCCCTTGCACCAGCAAGCAGGGAGTGGAGCATTTGCTGAAGCAGTTGGCATGCCCCATTTACAAACAAGGTCAGTGGTTTTTGAGACATGCTCAAGGGAACAATATCTGCTGGGCAGCTGCATGGCACTTGTGGTGGCTGGTTCTTTTTGCCACTTACTGTTAGGCTGTGTTCAGCAAAAGGAAAATGTTGCTCCTGGTCACCAAGACTTGACCCCTGGAAAGCCAGGCTCAGGAAGCTAATTTAATTTCCTGTCTTTGCTGGAAACATATTTCTGGCAGAAATGGCACTGGGCTGTGATCTCAGTCGAAACCTACTCAGTCCCTAAGAGTTAGTCCTTACCTCCTTGTCAGCTGGTGGAAGCTTGCAATTACCTCCTTCTTCCTATATTACCTTCCTGTGGCTGCTTGCTGGCCTTAAGGAAACTTGTGAGAAGTGACTCCCAACAGGGGGCGGTGGACTCACTAACTCCACAGCCTGACCACAGCCCAGCTTCTTTGTGACAAAAATCTAGATGCCACTATGTGCTGCCTACAGGGTGCCTTGGCCAGCCATCAGCTGGGAGAGGGGAGGAGATAGCCAGCTCCCCTCTGCTCGAGTTACACGGCAGCTACACTTATCCACAGCAGGTCTGCTGGGAGCTGGTCCCTCTATAGAGCCCTGCAGTGCCATGTGCAAACACTGCTCTCTTAGTCTCAACCTTTACAAGCACTTCAGTGTTTTGGGGCATCTTCGAGGCTTAAAGACCTTTATGTGGAGATGTTAGTAAGGACATCTCATCTCTACTCTCCCCACCTCTGTTTGTTTCAGAGGCCAATGCGGCCAAGGAAGCGGATACTCATGTGGCTGTGGTGACAAGAGCAGGCAACGCAGGACTGACAGATGATGAGAAATCGTATTACAGCCTCATCTCATCTTTCACTGAACTTTTCCTGCCTTCCTGCACTTAGGGAAAGTAGTGCACACACAAAAGACTGTGCTTCATCTGAATTGTCCTTGTGTAATGTTAGGTAATTTTGCCCATAATCAGAATTTAAAACCAAACCCGCGTCATGTCTTGGACCCATGATTAGTGTAGGGAGGTATGGATAGAGAGTATGGTATGGGGTCCCTCATGCAGTAGGATGGAGGCCTGCAGCAGCCAGCTAGAGCTAGGAACAGGATGAGGAGCAGCACCCATGAGCCTTGCCATTCCTCCACTTTCCCAGCTAGCAGGGGAGGCTTCCTTCAGACTCACCCATTGAAATATGGTGCTGAGACACTCCACCACGAGCTACATTTTTAGAAACTGCAAACAAAGGGTATGTCCAGAGGGACCTCTAGGGACCATGAGGGGGTATCAGCTTCTCCCTGCAGATAGGGTTGCTGGCTAAGTAAAAACTTTTGAAGTGAGAGGGGTTAGGATGCCCAAACGAAAATGCCACATGTGGTCTGCCACAGAAAAAGCCAGCCCTTGCTGCAGGCAAGCTCTTTAGACCAGGAACAACTTAAATCTTGTCTATATCCACAGCAGGTTTAGGTACAAAACAGTACAACTTGCATATGGAAGCTGCTTAGAGCTCACAGCCAGCCTACCACAATGAAGTAGAGTATCTATAAATATAGCTTTAAAAATTAAATTCTAGACTCACCTCACTGCTGCATTGTGATGTGATATGGGATCCAGCTGGCTGAACACCAGTCAGCTTGACCACATTTCTAAAGTATCTCCCTTAGCCCTAACCCCCCCTCTCACCCTGTCACATGTTCATAGCACTGGTCAGCAAAAGTTGACAAAACTGCTCCTGAGGGACACATCCTGCTGTATTTAATGAGAATTAAAACCCTGACCTTTTCATTCACACTACCTAACTTGTGCTAATTTATGTCAGATGGTGTGTTCACTCCACCCCTATATTTAGCCTTCCTGTCTATCACCAGTAATCCCAGCACCGAAAGGCAAATATCTTGTTTTTTAAACCTGTGAACAATTTGTTTTCCTGCTTTCACCCTGCTTGGCCCTTTATTTAAGGCAGACAATGCTGTTCTGCCAAGGAAGCTGTATTATCTCCCCAGCTGTCTTACGATTATCGTAAGGGCTCTATAGGGGTGCAGGAGCAAGAGCCACAGCTAGGTTGTACCTAGTAATAGTGGAGGTAGAGGCAGTTTGAAACCCCAGTTCTTTGCTGTTGGCACTTGGTGCATGGGTGTCACTTGCTACTTACACATTTCTGCACGGCTGCACTTGTGCTTGCCGTCATGGATGGCCCAAATAGAATACTAACATGCATGTTGCCTTCCTGAGTTCTGATCTATGCCTACAGCTGTCCCTGTTGAGAGATGCTGCTGTATAGAGAGTGAGCAAGGCATTCTGGGAGGAAACCACCTCATGCCAGCATTGCCCTTCTAAAACTTTGATGGTAGCAGGTAAGGCTGTGAGGCAACCTTTCTGGGCTGTGTAATGAGCATGATCCTTCTCCAAGAGAGAGGCTGCTAACTAGTACTGTTAGAATAAGTATATCTGCATGGCTGAATACTCCCTGGCTTCCTTAAGTGTTAATTTTAATTGTGACGTTGTAAATACCTTTAGTTTTGCATTTGCCATGAGGAAACTGTGTGGGGTAGGGGACAAAAATAAAACTCACTTTCTCCAAAAAAGCACTTTATTTAGTGGTCATGTTTCAGTGTGTATCAGTTGTCATTTAGTTGTACTGAAATGTGCTGTACAGATTATCACCAAAAACCTGAAGTTCAATTTAGATTGCATATAGTAAAAGGAGAGAAAGAAAAAAATATCACAACCATCATCTTTTTTTCCCTTTGATAGAATTACAAAATCCATAATGAAAAACTGAATGTATTAATTCATTTAATAAAAAAAGTCACAGTGGACTATTTACAGTGAAACACCCTTAAAACAAATAGCTATTTTGTGTTCCATATGCATTGAGTGCATGTGCCCACATAGGAGGATCCCCACCTGCATATTCTCTAGGCTGTCCCCTCCTGCCATAGCCCAGGAGGAGCCCTATACGTAGGCTGTTGGGGAGCCCTGCTCCTTACGCTGCTGTGTCCTTAGGCAACCCTCAGCATGTCCCTCTAATGGCACAGCTATAAGGAGGCCTTCAGCAGCCTTATGACAGCTCTCCAGTGGCTGGAGATGCTCTGGATTTATAACACAGCTGCCTGAGAACAAATTTTGGACCACAGAAAATGAAGTAAAGGGCTAGCTGAAAGCCTTCTACATAACACCAGTTTTGACAGAAGTTTTTCTCAACTGTTTCTCCTGAATTTCTTCTTTCAGGCTAGCCCTCTAATTTTTGCAGAAGACAATGTCCTCCTGCCTTTTCCCTCTTCATGTCAGATATGCCATGGTGCAGTATGAGTCGAGTTCCCCTCCAGGTGCCTTTTGCCACCATTTTAGTTTCTACTTATTTTCCTGCACCTCAGACAAGATAGAAACCTAAGCTGACTCTGAGTCAAGAAAAAGAGGAACCATGTTCGTGAGAAGCAATTCCCATCACTCCCCTGTCCAGCCAATACAGCAGCCTTTCCTTCAGGGAGAGAGAAGCCCTTCTGGTTTTGCTGTTCTCTTCCTGCACCTCCAGCCCTCAGGCCACATCATTCAACCTCCAGGACACAACTGCCTCCCTGCACCTTGGAAGCTCTCTTAAACCTGTGGCAGACTCCACTCAGGACAACTGGCAACACTGAGGGGTCCAGAGCCCAGGCCTAGTGTCAGCATGTCTGAAGTTTTACTTCTAAGTGCACAAGGAGCAAAACCAACTCTTGTGACCAGAATCACCTGCAATGGTTCTGTTCTCATTGCAGGCAAGCCCAGTGTCTCTAACACAATGTTTTCCTCCTCAGTGAACCAGAAACAAACAAAACAAAAACAACAGCAACAACAACAACAAAGCTTTTGCAATATTACACATGGTATGTGGTGGAAGCACTACACAAAAAGCAGCCATTTCTGAGTCATCTTCAAAGCACACAAGCATTCCCCTCGTAATTCATCATCTCGCTTCCACCAGCCTCCACTGTTGAGTCTGAAGCATGAAGCACAGCACCCTACTGTGCCATCTCCTCTGGCCTGGTGATGGTCTGCAAATCTACAAGGCAGCGTTGGCCAAGTATCTTCCTAATCACAGCACAGTTTTTCCCAAACCCAGTGTGGGGGTTTAGTAAAGCCCCGGCAGGGCTCTGCGGTAGCTGCTGTGTGGCGGGCGCCGCTTCTCCCTGCCCTCTCCCCTCTGCCGCAGGTTGCAGACAGAGAAAGAAAAAAGGTTTAAAAGTGCCTTTTTGAGTTGAGATAAGGAAGGTTTAATATAAAAAAAAACATGTAATAAGCGGTTGCAGTTAACAACAGTAACAGTGAGAAAGGAGCAATACAAAAGAAATAATATCAGACAACAGCAACAGACTGAGCCCAGCGAAGCAGTCGAACGAGAACTGACCCCCCACCGGAACTG
>VZZY01004177.1:3433-22737 GCA_013400335.1 Eurystomus gularis
TGAGGGAACTGGGTTTGTTTAGTCTCGAGAAGAGGAGACTGAGAGGAGACCTCATTGCCCTCTACAACTACCTAAAAGGAGGTTGTAGCTAGGCTGGTGTTGGTTTCTTCTCTCAAATTAGTAATGATAGGACGAGGGGAAATGGCCTCAAGTTGCATCGGAGTAGGTTTAGATTAGATATTAGGAAGAAATTCTTCACTGAGAGGGTAGTTAGGCACTGGAATGGACTGCCCAGAGAGGTGGTGGAGTCACCATCTCTGGAGGTGTTTAAGGAACGAATAGATGCAGTGCTTGAGGATATGGTGTAGTGGTTAGAGAGGATATGGTGCAGTGGTGTAGTGGTTAGAGTGATGCTAGGAGAAGGTTGGACTTGATGACCCTGGAGGTCCTTTCCAACCATAATGATTCTGTGATTCTGTGATTCTGAGATTGTTCTCCAAAGTAAGGACCAGCCAGTTCCAAGTAGCAAAATGATCTAGTAAACTGAACACCTAATTGGGAAAATATACATAAGATTTCAAGGCAAGATTTGAGGCAAAAATAGAACCATTCTCTTCAATGATTTATAAGATTGCTTTAGAGAGACAGAGTAGAACATACACAGTGATGTAGTGAGTGAAAACATAAGTAATTGTTGACATGTTGCATTTTAAAGAGTAGCAGCACCATTTGCCCTCCTGAATTTTGTATCAGTACTTCCATGAGCACTTCTGATCAGTACAGATGTGACTTTGGTGGGCTTGGGAAAGGCATGACCTCAGTTCTTCCCTTGACCTAGAAATGTCAGGGTTAATCTTATCTTCCACTTAATATCTAGGTTGCCTGCCATCCTTCCTGGGAGTATAGCTCGGAAGACAAACACTAAGCAACCGTGATCTAACCACTAAGATTTCAATTCAAAATTCTTAGCTGCTGTCTTATCCTCTATTTGCCAAACTCATGAGTTTTTTATGAATGTAAGTCTTACTTTAATTTTTTGCATATTGCATCAAGCTCCTCAAATTAAGGGTTACTATTTCATGAGACTAAAATAGCCCCACAGGAGATAGGTCTCCAGTAACACAGCACAATCAAAATGGCAACCTTCTTCCATATACTCAGTAGAAGAAATAGAGTTGCCTGGACACATTACTGTAAAATGATTATGAACCACCAGGTAATAAAATTAGATGGTGCTTCACACTACTTAAAGAAGTTTCAAACTGTTGGGGGATTTTTTTACCTTAAACTAACGGTCTAACCTTCCACCTAAGTTTCTCCTTTGTCATTTGAACAGCAGCTTGGTATTATCTCAAGTGAGGACACAAGTGTCACTGGAAGTCAATAGCCTTGTGTTTTGAAAGCATACGAATACTTAACAACTAGTAATTAAATTTCCTTATTGTAGATGCACAGAGCAGACCTCTGAGATTTCTGAAACTCTTTGCAAAAGGTTCTTCAACTTTTTGGGACTTTAGGCCAGCTGTAAGTATGTGGCAACATTTCTTTCATAGTTCCCAGTAACATTACAAGAAGCAATACATTCCCTTTTTCAAGACTGAGATGAAAACCTGTCTTCTTCCAAATGTTGTTTCCACTGGCTTGAAAAACAAGATTGAAAGAAAATGGTTTCTGCTGTTTCTGTCTCCCAGCATTTTGTCTTTTTCTTATTGAGCCCATTTTCTCTACAAAAATCTGTGACTTTCTAAGAATGAGAATAGGCCTATTTCTAAATGGACATTTGAAAGAATAGTTGGTGAGCACTAGGAAGGAGAGAAACACCAAGGGATGCTTGGTTACTTTCTTACAAATGTTAAATCTCAGTGCCAGTTTTGACTCTGCTGCACTCAAATTCTCATGTCTTGTGCCCGTTTTTCTTCAGTGGTCAGTTAGCTGTGTTGTCCCTTTACCCTTCCTTATCTTTCCCTGAATTTTCTCACTTACCCTACAGTAGTAACCAGCACCTCAGATGGCTCAGTAACTTTGGAAACCTTGCCTCATACTCCCTACAGCTCTCAGATATCTGTCTTTAGTCAGGAGTTCTCCACCATTGAGTTCCATCAGATATTATTTATTCCTTTCACTGTTGAGGTAGGGTTCAACAAAGAGAACTTCACTGAGCTGTATGAACAGTGTAGAAGAGTTTCTGTTGCTGAAAAATTTATAGTCGACAAGAGACAAATAGTCCAGGAAACAGTATTTTTGTCATATTTTACTGAGGTTGAGTGGGAACATCAAACTATTGCCTTCTGTTCACACAAGAAATCTCTGGTATATTTAAAATACTCTGAGTCCCCGCCTAGACTCTAAAATCACCTTCCATTTCATCAAGGTTTTGTATTATGCAAATTACATATATTTAGATGACACTCATATTTTTGAAGTTCCATTTCATTCCCAACCTTTAACTTCAAACAGATTTATTTGTTGGGTGATTTTTTTCCACTTTCCATAATGGTTTGCTTTGATTTCATGTTGTCAAAAAAATGCACGATCACCTTTGCATAAAAATTAGTATGTGCTCTAAATTTTGCTGTATTCTTTGTGCTTTGGCCACTAGAGGGTAGCACAAACAGCCGCCTGGAGAGATGGTCCAAGTACCCCCAGGAAGCCTGTGGGGAACAGATTAATCAGGGTGGCGAAGCAGCAGTGAGGGGCTGTGAACAAAAGATGAAAGTTCATTTTTTGCCTCTGCTCAACTGAAATTAAGTTCATTTGAAGAAGCTTCAAGTGAAGCCATCTTTGAACTAACTGAATCTAGACATGGTTGATAATGTCTTAACTAAGCATAAGTGTGGCTTGGGGGAGCTAAGTACATGTACATACGCGTTTACGTTAATGATTTGCAGTAGAGGTTAGTTTTGTGAAATGAGTAATAGTATGTGTTTAACCCTTTGAGTAGCACACACGTGGACCCACATGCAAGTGCACAGAGTATCAATTGTAATGTTTACAGGAACAAACTCTGTTTAAATTTAAAGACAGTGGAATTAATCAGTGGTATATAAAAAAAAAATAGGTGTAACAACAATGTGCCTCTGCAAATTTACATTCAAAATAGCCTGGATCCTCCTATTTGTTTAGAAATCTTTCTTCCACCAGTAACCCATTGGCTTGTAAGTTACATAACTTCCATTTGGCTTTGCCTTGAGAAATTAATTACATTTAAATCCAAGAGTTTTACTGAATGAAAGGTTCACCAGCCTACCTAACTGAGGCCTGGAGCATAACCCAAGACTGAGAAGAAAGGCAGGAGACAGAAGCTTTTTATATAGACTAAGTATCAAGTGCACATGCGAAGGAATAAGCCAGACCTGGTGTAATAATTTCCTACCTCCTAATGAAAATGAAAGACAATAAAATGTAAGACCTAAGCTAAGATTCCCACCAGCTTGGCTGTTCAGAGCAGAAAAGAGGGTGGAGAAACTGAGTCAAAGAGGGTGAAAATGCAGCAGAGCTATTGTACACACTGACCTCCAGGTAACATGTAAATGGTAACTGCTGTATAGAAGTACAGAATGCCGCAGCAAAATACGTAAGGAGTGATCCAGTACAGAATAGGATGCAACAGCTGAGAAAGGCCTATTATAAAGCAATTTTTGTAAAGTCTTTACAGTAGGCCAAGGAACTGGAAAAAAAAAGATAAGAATGACAGACGGGAAAATTATATAACAGGTTGTAGATCATCAGTGTATTTTTTTCTTCTCAGCAGCAAAGAATCTGGTAGTAAAATCAGCAGAAAAGCAGTGTACAGGTCTACTGACGGCAGAAATAAAGCAGACCCAGGGGAAAGCCTAAATGGACAATAATTGCAGGTTATTATATATTGTGCTACAGTACAGTGGAAAGCTGGTCAGCTATTAGCAAGGTTGGAAGGAATAATCAAGAGGACAGAGAAGAAAGTTTATAATCTTTCAGATACAGCAAGACAGAGGCAAGGCTCTGGAGCTGAGAAATGGGGGAAGAAACCAATGATGTGGAGAGAGAATGGCATTATACACCAGGGTTATATCTTCTCTGATAAGGAAAAAAATTGTTGTAGTTTTTAAATGTACATATTTTTAAGCTACTGTGGCAAGCACAGCTGTTACCAAACTGGGATACCTAGGCTGGGGGCAGAGGTCATCTAGGCTGATGGAGATAGCACCTCAGGAGAGGAATTCAGCCCACTTTAGTTCTGAATCACTGACTAGGGCTTTCTATCTCTCCCCATTGACTTTACAGAGAGCTTACAGCAACTAGCCTATTAATTTAAATTTCTTAAGACCTGCAACCGTTTGAGATGAGAGGGGTGTAAAGAGGCTAGAGCAATGAAAGCCACAGATACACCTACAGAGAGACAAAGATGGTGAATGACATGTTCAGACAATGTTGGTAAGGAGCACTTCCATGGCATTTCCAGGGATGATCTAGATTTTTTCCACATGGTATCTTTGCTACCTCTTAACAGAGCTACAAGATCACCCATACTTTCACCAGCACAGCAGAACCTGCTTAGGGACTAAGCTGTGCCCATGCACACACAGAGCAACCAGCAGTCTGAGAAGAGAGGTATAGAAAACATTTCCTTCAAGGTCAGTTGGGCAATGTCACTACTCTAACATTCCATTAAAAAATCACAGGTAATGTAACATAATGTTACCCATTTCATCTTTCACCTGTCCTTTTTCCTAGCTAAACTAACAGCTAACAAACAGTTTAAGTGAAACTGAAAGCTGAAAGAAGAGGAGAAACAAAAGGAAAGGTACCTTTGAGGTTCAATACACTTTCCAAAGTAGCCACAACTTTCTCTGAGCAGAAGTCTTTAAGTAGTTGTTTCTACATCCAATAGTTTCCATTTTTAATTGCTAAACAAATTTCACTGGTGTTGTCCTGGACAGCAAACTTATTTACCTATGTCAAACACTGAGTAAAATTCTGTTGTTTCAATATAGACTTCCATTGTCATGGAAAGAGCTGTGGGACATCCCACTCTGTCCTGGTAGTCCTGTGTCATATCTATCTCCTCCAAGCATATGGCTTAGGCATTTGAGAAATCACTGGGTACTTATGTTCAGAAAACTGCACCCCATCCCTAAGTATGTAATTGCTATGGGTTCAATGGAAAATAATAAACAGTTCCTGAAGGTGACTCACATATCCAGCAGGCTGAATTCCTTTCTACAGATGTCCATCCTTCTGCCTCAACTTTATATATCCTTGAATAACTAAACTTCTTGGTTTCCTCAAGCAGGTGTCATGCTTAAGTGGGATGAATCTGGACCTGAGTGCCTCCTAGTCCTCAGTATATTTATCCTACCAACGTTCCTGTGAAGGAAAAAGATGTTATAATTCTTCCGTGACATATGGGAAACAGAAACAGTCACGCAGAGAGTTCATGCCTCAGAAGAAAATTGACTCTCCATCTCTTAGATTGTAACTGAATTGTCCCCTCTTACAATTAGAATTGACCCCCCCAACAGTTAGAAGTGGTTGCCTCCACAACAGCCAAAGCTTTAAAAAGAGTATTACTATTAATTTGATTTTGTTGTATTCATTTGATTCTGTTGCACTCATTTAGTTTAACACACGCATCTTTGTCAAGTCCCTCATTTTGCCTTGGCATATCTTGATTCAGTTATGACATTAGGGAAAAAAAAAAAGAGACACAAGAGCCTAACTTTTCTGTTGATTATTTCAACTCCCACTACACAGCAGATGACTGAGAAATCCTAAAGATGAGTCAGAGGGTGAAATAGGATGCGTGGAGAGATTGTCTTAAATTAATGGAGACACAAAAGATATCTGAAAAAAAAGAAACCGAAAAACCAAACCAAACAATCCACATTTCTAGATAAGTCGTCTTTAAAGGTTTTCAGAGTAAAAGCATCAGTATATTTTAAAGTGGAAGAGAAAAAAATGTGTTAGAAAATGTATTTTTCTTTCAATGACTTTGAGCCAAAAATTGGAGAAAGAATTTGATCTCCAAAGTGTAGTGCGGAAAGAATTTACATTATAAAGTACCACAACTCAGTTTTAACTATGGCATTGCCAGTAATGCACCTTAGAATAATGTTTAGTTGGAGACCTGCAAGGGAAACCCGAGTGACTCAGGAAATGGGAATGAGTCAGTAAAAGACCTCTTTCCTTTTCCAGTTTATGTCAGTTACCAACCAGGGCTCTACTGAGGTCGTGAGGGATATTGTGATCTTCCAGATGACTTCCTTTAAACTAGATGTCAAATCTAGTCCTTCGTACTACTATTGAAGACCCCACAGCATATCCTACCCAAAGTCCAAACAGAATAATCACATTGAAACTCCATGTATTGATGAGGCACTGTCAGTGAAGCAGAGATTTTCTCCTTCACTTTCAGATCTAAAACCGCCTAGATGCTAGCTGTTGTTAAGCAGACACTGTTTGTAACAGTCTCTGGCCTCTTAAAACCACAATTTTACATCTCATCTGAGAAAGACATGTCTAACATTGCACTGCCACCTAACACAATTCTGAGCTATTGATTCAACACAGAGAACTGCTGAGGAGATTTTCCAAAGGGTCTGGCATGTGAAAGGTGATGTTTTGCACACAAAATTCAAACATTTCAAGATGTTCCTTTTAGATAATCAGATGTAATAGTTTAGTACAAAATTTTAGCTCAGGCTCAGATGCACATAACAGCGGATGATGGTGGATGAGAAACATTATGTTATTCATGGGAAATAGGGATACAGCGTGTAGTCTGCCAAAATGCTCTCTGCCAAGAGAGTGCTTTTCATCAGTGAGTACCTGGAAGAGTCTGAGAGAGGCTAGGAAGTGGGCAAGTATAGAAATACACTGCTGCTTGTTGTGGGAGCAGGTGGTGGGTGGAGGGGGGTGTTGGTTGTGTAGCATGACATTGTTGTGCAAAGTCTCATAGATCTTACTCCCAGGTGACTGATTTTTGCATGGCTTGGGTGGAATCATTTAGCCTACCTAGCCTCTGAAGGGGAATCACAGTCCTGAGCTGTTTTGCATGGAAGTTTTAAAATACTTTTCAGAACAGCTTTGTCATATGATTTGAGTTTTTGAATTATCCACTACAAAGAGGACAGGAGTGCCTTTGCCTTTGCCTACTACTGGATTCAAAGGAGTTTTGCTTGGGTGGGGGCTGGTAAGATAAGCTGATAAAAAGACTAGATAACTAGATTAGGGCAAATAGGATATAGCCGATAATGACAGTGAGTGAGAAGGCTGGCAACTGGGCAGGGATAACAGGATTTATTGGGGAAGTCAAATGTGAATTGAAATATTTTAGGCTACCACATGAGCTAAAACAACAATAAAAGGGACGCAAAACTAGGCCTTCAGACAACAGAACTCCTGTGCCCAAGATTACAGAAGAGAGGAGAAAGAGATGAAAGCATGACTGTAAACAGCAAAAGCAAAAAAGAGAGAAAAAAAAAATCAAGCCAAAACCTTAGCAGGGGAGCAGGAGGATGAGATGAAATGATGAATGCTGAGCAGGAGAGGAAGAAGTAGAGTAAATCCTTTTGTTTGGGTTTGAGGCCAGGCTGTGGGAAAGAGGTAAACACAGTATTGCTTAAACCTGAACTGGCCATGCTTCATTATCTGTGTTTTTTCTTGACCACTGTCATTCTGAAAGTAAGGGATGTGTATGAGAATACTATTCATGAATTCATTTAATGGGAAACTCAAAGAAAAAAACCTTCCTTTCTTCTTCAGCTCCACACAAGTGATTCTTCTTTGCAGGTCACCTGAGTTCACTGGTTCTGGAGCAAGAATAGCTGATGTCAGCTTCCTTAGCACAGAGAGAAGATGGCAGGTTGCAGCACGTGCTTTGTATGTATTTGTGGGTTTTGTAGGTTGAGAAAGGAAAAATTCATTTTCTTATAGACTGTTTTACAGAGGTGAGTATTGTTTATTTCCTCTTCCAGTGGTGCAATACATTATGGTGGTACTGTTTTTGTAGTAAGGGTGATAGGAATAAGGTGAGTTGAAACAGAAATCATACAAATCTTTTTATTAATCCAGCCATATTGCTAAGGAAAACAAAACAAAAACCTAACAGTAGATTAGGTTTCTATCAGAAACAGTAGATAGGTTTCACCTATCAGATTTCTTCAAGATCTTTTTCAAACTCAAGCAACTTGAGTTTTTTAGTTTGGGGTTTTGGTGGTTGGTTTGTGGGGCTTTCTTCCAGCTGTATCTGTTGGTCTACTATAACTTCCTCTGATTCTAATGTTACATGGAAGACCAAGAAACTGGAATCCAAACGGAGCCACTACATTCAGAAGGAGATTTTTTGTACTCTGTGGGGATGGCATAGGATCACAATCTGGAGACAATCAGTGATATTCCATGGGCAAGTATTTGGCCTTGAAAAAGACAATGCTTTTATATTGTTTCCTTGAAAGACTCTGTGTGTGGGAGTGAGGTAAGGGGCAAATAATGCTATTCCCATTTTAGAGCTCACAAAACACAAAGCAAAGTGGCCCACAGCCATGTCAGAGATCAGAACTAAGGAGTCAGTCCAAATCATCAGACTCCAGGTGTGAGACAACAGGCTGTATTGCCTTGTCCTTTTACTGAGACTGTTTCTCTGGCATGTCTCACCAGTGTTAAATGCATAAAGAGAAGGATAATAAAGAGCCTAAGTGGAGGGAAATAATGAAGACTTGTGAGATTTTGCTCAGTTGTAACAATCTCACATGTTTATTAATAGATGTTCACCATGTATAAATATATAATTTTAGCTAGATATGGGCAGCATCTCTTTAATTATCTGAAGAAAGAGGGTACTCATTATGTAGATAGTACAGGAACATCATTCAGCAGAAAAGCAATAGAAAATTTCAAGCAAAGAAAAGCATTAACTGTTTGGTTTTTTTTTTCCCCATCTCTTGCTCTTCATTATGAGCCATTGCCATGGAGTCTGTCTGTGTGTATGTGTGTAAGCATGTGTATATTTTTACACATAAAAACATAATATCTGCATTACTTATATAAAATAATGTATGTGCTTCCTCAGTAGCTCTGAAGGCAGGCAGGAGCTGTAAATTCTGAAAAAAAAAGAAGTGAAATGAATGCAGAGCTGACCCAGCTCAGTGTGCAGTGACTGAGGGTAGAATAGAATTTGGTTTCACAAATTGAACCTCCTTTCATAGCCAATGTGTCCGAAAGTGCTTTACATACAATACAATGAGAGTGATGCCAGGAGTGGAGGCAAACACAGCAGTCACTGTAGGCACAAAAATAGCTCACATGTAGCCTTCTATATTAGAATCTGTTTCAGTAGGAGAATTCTGGCTTTGGGAATGTTATTAACTCTATATTTTTGTTTCGTTGTTGCCGAGGGATGTTGAACTTCCTTCTGGACAGCCTCTGAGAGGATGCCTTCAGGAGTATCATGTCCTCTTCAAAAATCCCTGCTATTGTCATATCCAAACCCTCATATTTCACAATGAATTTCTGATTGTATTGGTCTTTCTTTATTTTCCTCCATCTTGGACCTTGCCTGATTGAGTGTGTGCTGGATTCCAGACTGTTCCTTAATCAGAAAACTGTGTAAGGGACAACAATAGCATTACATTCAGCCCTTTGCATTCATTGTGTCTGCAGGAAATTATTTTGTCCAGGGAAACTACTATATGTCATATGGTATTTATCCACCACTGTGATCTTTCCACTGTGCACTCATGGACCACTTAGAAACTTAGGACTGAAGCTTTCCCACCTAGTTTTAGGAGTTCACTTGAGCTAGTGACTAGTTGTGAGTCTTGCCATGTTACACTCTGTGTTTGTTGAATAAAAAAAGACATCCCCACCAGCTGATTTTGACTAGTCAGAAGTAAAAATGACATACATTTTCTGGGGCCTTGTATAAGCCAAAATCTAAATTAGTCAAGAGTAAAAACACAGAAGGACTCTTCATTCCTGAGTACAAATAGGAAACTGGAAGTCAGCATAGTTACATGATGTCCCTACAGAGAGCAGCATTAGACTCAGGAACGAAACTCAGTTCTTATTATTCACACTCCTCACTTCCAGCACAATGCAAAAGTAAGGAACTTTGGAAAGTCTACTGAGTTCTTTAGGGCTCAGATTAGGCCAACATACACAAAGACTCTGTCCAAAGTGACCAGAAAATAGTTTTGTTGTTGTTAAATCATCACTGTTCTAATCTCTATTGCCAAAATGAGAAGGATCTGAAAAAAGCACAAAATAGTTCCCCTCCAGACTGCATGTCTCACTCTTCTTTCCATGGAAACCATGGTACTGGAGCTTTGAGATGGTTCTGAATCTCACCCTGATAGGAGCTCAGGGACACAGAAACGCTGTTGGGTCTACAAACTGTTCTGTACTCAGTTTAATTTGGGAACTAATACTGCTCAGCCTGGCCCCAATTCACATGTAAATCCGTTGATAACAGAGTGTATTCCAGTTTACACAGGCTAAGTACAAGAAGAATTTAATCCTGCTAATGTCATAACAGAAATGAAAACCATTGAAAGCTGTATGTAGCAGAAACATCCCAGAACATTAAGGTCAATATTAGGGTGCATGTTGAGATTGTTCAGCTGGTGAATTGGTTTATCAGAAGGCACATTGTCCTTCCAAGCTCACCTGACATTGTGTTCTGATTTTCAAATCTTCAATATGTTTTAAGGCAAGTATAGCAAAATCAATATCATATGATAACTGGGGCTGATTTTGTGTGTAATCTGCCACTGACCAAGTTGAGTGTTTGAAACATGGGAAAGGGGAGATGAGAGCTGAAAGAGTTCTTTAAAAATGCATACTTATATATTCAAAATGTATATTGGGAGTGTATATCTGAGAGGTAATAATAAAGAACTCCTTTCAACTTTCAATGCTTAGAAACACTTGAGATTAATCTTACGTGTTTTGAAACTGAGGTGAATTTGAGGAGCTACTGTGGCTCTGGGTCTTATGTGCTTAGGTAGAGGTTTCCCCCTCACACAGTTCTTATTTTCATTAAAAAATAGAATAGAGGAATTGAACAACATCAAGGTTTCTTATTGAATTTTTTGGCATGAAAGAGCAGATCCTTACCCAATATAGATAAAGGTATCTTTGAGTTAGAATTCACATTTGCGTTGCTTTCAGATTAAAAAGCTGAGGTTTTCTGAGATGGGCCGTGAAACCTGATCTAGGTTTTTTGTAAAGCTCAGGAGAGGCAAAGATAGAGGGAGCTGATGGCCTTTGGACAACAGCACTTGCTCCCCTGAGAAGCAAATTCCCTGAAGAATACAGTCACAAAAAATTATTCCTACATCTTCCGTTAAGCACAAACTCTGTGTTCTGAAACCCAGACCAGTTTACTTTCTGAAATTGAAACTCACAAGCCACCAGCAAGGCTCTTGCCTTAATTTGACCTCTTGAGATGACTGTGGAAGACAACCAAACTTTCAGGCTCTTACAGCTTGATTCTACCACATGTCAGTAGGACAAGCTTGCTCAGGCCTGAGGCTCACAGGCCATATGGAGTCACATAAGTTCAAACGATTCAGCTGTGTGGATGGAAAAAGATCACCTAGAGATAGATATCTCTTTGCAATGTTCCACTTCATAACAACAGAATCCCAAAGATACTGAACATGTTGATATGTACAGGGGTGTAATCTCATTACATAATGTTTTTCAGCCAGGTAAAATCTTTAAGCTAGATAATTTCCCCATGCCCTGATGCCAGTGGTTTAAAGGAGTGAAATTCTCTCTCAGGAGCATTGGTAAGAAAGCTTCTCTCCCCATTGATTTCATAAGCAATAGTAATAACACACGTGGCTGCCATTTGCTATGAATTTCTCTCTCTGAGGAAAGAATGGTATAGCACCTCCATGCCCATGTTGTGGAGTTCTTCTTCTGCTCAGGTTGTGTTGCAAGCAAACAAACACCATGTGCCCCTTTGATTTGTCAGTTGACATTTCCTGCAGTTGAAACCAATAAAGATATTATTTCCTTTCCTCTGTACAAACTGGGAAGAAGACCAGGTCTTTTCTGTTAAAAATCAATGGCCCTTGGAAAACAAGATCTAATTCTGCCAGTCTGGGACTTAGCAAGGCTCTCCCAGGTCTACTCTTAGTGCCTCTCTGGCTGTGCATCAGCAGAACCACAGCATGAGCCAATGCGTGGAAGCAGAACAACAGAACAGGAACTCTCATGTTTTGACTCTTAGTCGCCAGCTGATCCTGCTTTTGATACCAGTATTTCATTTTACTTCTCCCATGTGCTTGAGATGACTTTCTGTTTACACCAATAGGAGATCTTCCAGTCAGTCCAGTGTGAGGAAGCTGAAATGCATAACTAAACTCACCTCGTGATTTCACACACAAAAAAGCTGACTTCCAACTGCATGTGAAACTAATATTGACATATCCTACATTTCAGTGATAAAATAGGTATGTAAATTCATGTACAATTGTCTCTGTTCATCTTATGTACTTTTTTTTTGGTGTAGATAAATTCACAAATGTCATGATGGTTTTACACTCATTGCATTGTTTTCTCTCACAACATGATAGCTGACAGTAACAGAAGGTTTCCAGAGGAGCCAGTGTGAATGAAGCTGGAATTTTGTCAGTCTCCTAGATGGATATGAAGGCTGTGGAAGCATGGCAAGATTCAGAGACCTCTTATTCCATTATGGACTCTGGAAGACCCTGCATCTTTTTTGCCAATTCTCCCCATGCTCAAACCCTTTTCCTACACACTTTTACCCCTCCAAGCTATTGCATCTTGTTTCCTTAAGTGCTTGTTCAGATCGTCCTCAGAAAAGCCTCAGTTTCCTTACTTACCCAGTTCTTCTCTGATAATATCTGAATTTCTTACCACAACTCATTTCCTCACCAGGTGTTTTCTAGTTCTTCCAGGAAACTGTAGGTCTTTTGACTTCTCTTGCCTTCCCTGTGGGTTACAGTTTTCTCTTCACCTCTCCATTCCATCTCAATTTCTCTCTTCCCCTTTTCCAGTCCCTCTTCTGACCTCTGTGCATTTTTCTCATCTGCTGCCTCCTAGAAATCTGGCACTTCTGCTTTCTGAATTCAAATCTACTATTTTGTCTTCAGCTAAAGGTCTAGAGGGATAAGCAGCCCTCGATAACACCTATCTCTCAGCATCAACCGCAGAGGTAACTGGGGCTCCTGAATTAAATAGATACATGTTGAAAGCACAAAGGCTGAAAAATTATCTGTTCTAATTTCAGGCTCAGCACAGCACCCACCAGCTGGAAATATAGGAAAAGACAGGAAAAAAAAAATCTTTAAGGATACCTTGAAATTCTAGCAGAGAGCTGATAACAGAACATTTTTGCACATCTGGCTATAGAACATTCTCCTTCTCTGTCAACAGTATTTCTGTGCATGTGTATGTGTGGCAGTACACATACATGTACACAAACACCCCACACCCACTCATGCTGTCAACACTTGGTCATTTCCCATGCATCTGCATTACAATGAGGTACATGAAATCAACAACAATGACTCTGGACCCTGACTGACATTCCCTCCGGCTACTTGGAAAACAAAATAGAAGTAAGAACAGGTTTTGTAAAACAAGTATTCATTCATGCAAACGAATCCAATATTAAGACTGTGCCTACAACATACGTTGTTCAAAGTGAGAATGGTCACAACTTCAGAAGTAAAACATGCCATGGGGTATCAGGGTGTTCTGAATCCGGGCACTGACTTTGCCATTGTTTCCACTGAGGCTGTAAAGCTTCATTTGAAAAGTGACCACTGGCTTGGGATGCTAATGTCACACACCTTGTCTCTACACTTGGTTCTCTCCCTAGTTCAGCAAGCAGCTGGGTGCCCAAATATAATTTAACTACTTAAAGTCCTTTTCAGAGTTAGGCCTGATTTTCAAGAATGTGCACTGGCTGTGACTATAGTTCTGGGAGGAAAACACTCCCAAAAAGCTGTCTTAAAATCCATCTTTAGTCTAAATTAAGTTAAAGTTCTCAAATCCCAAACTGGAGATATGAAAAATAAAAGAAAGAAAAAAAACCAATGCAGAAAAAAAGGAGTTAATTTTTTCTTACATGTCTTTGCCTCATGGTCATCACCTTAATTAATAAACACAATTGTGAACACACAGGTGTACACACAGACAGGGAAGTACACATACACACACAAACATGCACACAAGCCCTGATTAGAAGGAAATTATTCAGGTTGCAAAGACAAGCACTTAAATATTAAGAGCCCCCAGAATTGAGGTTGCATGCACAGCCTGGATTTTCCTTTGTTGTACAGATGCATTCTAATTCAGCCTTTAATTACATGATCACTCACAGAGTAGATGGCATGTGCAGTGCTGTTTGTTGACTGCAAGAGGACCAGGTGATTCTGCCTCTCATTTCAAGCACACAAGAGAGTGAGCTTTGTGGGGCAAATATTCTCCTCTGGGTAAGACCTCTTGTTCTTTTAACTCATCCCTGTCTCAGATTCACCTCTTCTCACCCTGCATTCCCTCTCCCATTTCCAGTCTGGTATTCAGTTTCACTTTTTGGCTCTTTCTCAATCTGTCTTTTTTTCCAGACTCACTTTCTAGTGCCCTGCCTCTGAGTTTATCAGACCCACAAAGCTCTCAGATGCTCTACGCTTTCCCATAGTTTATTTTCTAATATTTTCTTACATTGTATTATGTATATTAATCCCCCCCTTTTCCCTGTCATTCTACCACACATGGTTCCCCATTAGATTTATCTCCTCTCCCATTTCTCTCAGTTTTCCAAAATTCTTCCGACTGAAAAGCAGACTGTTGTATCTGAGCACTGCCTTTCCCCCAAAGCTCTCCGTGGCTAACTCGGCCAATGCAAATAATTAACAAGAGAATTGTTTAACCCTGGGCCCAAGTGACAGAGCACCACATATCCATATGGCTAAACTGTCTTTTCACCAAAACCACATTATCCTTGTCTGTAGTGCCTATTGGAAACACCCTACTGATCTGTTATGACCTCAAAACTACACCTAGAAAGTACCTAGGAGGGTTATACGGTCCAAACCCATGCCAAAGACCATGTTAAGATTAAGGCAATTAATACATTTCTTAAACGTATGCTCTTGACCTGGTTCATTTCCTAGTACAGATATGATTTTTGAGTCTAAACCCCAGCCTGTTTCCCATTTGTGTCTCTTCTCAATCCATCCCAGTGTATTCCAACTTCCTTTGCCTTTCCAGCTTTCCTGAATTCCCCTCACCTCTGCCGCCTTAGTTTCTGCTCTAGCCTCATTGTTGGATCTTCCTGTCAGTCCCCAAAAGCCCAGGTAATACAGACTCTGTGCTTTTGTCTCGGGTATCCAGGATCCAGTTTTTCCTAGCCTGTCCCACAACGGCAGGAATAACTCTTGTCTCTGCTGGAGCTTATCGGGTGAGAGCCAAGTCACTAGGGAACCTTGTTTTGGAAATCTGCATCTCTAGTGAGTCTGTGAGAACTGCCATTTTCCCAAGGCTTTTAATTGGCCTCTTTGGGGCAGATTTTCTGTGAGATAGCAAAAAGACTTGAGAAAGAGCTTCACCTCCTGTCAGCTCTGAGTATCATGCTGTAAAGCATGGGGACAGGAGAGCTTTACAAATCATCTCATTTGACTCTGTTCAAAACAGCCCAGTTCTCCTCTGGGTTGTTCTCAGGGACAGACAAACAGCACCAGCTGAAATTTTCCAGAAATAATTAAAGAATTTGAACTGGACACAGGCACCCAACTTACAGTTTCAGCCAAAACATGCAGTTTTTCAAAGCTGAACAGGCTTTTATTATACGAAGACTCAGGCAACCTTTGTAATTGGCAGTGCTACCAGATCCTATTAAACTGAAATCTCCCTTCCTCACAGGGGCGCTGTGAGCATTAATTTGTTAATGATTGTACAATAATTTGATGATGAAAAGGACCATATTAATATGAAGCATTATTGTCCCTACAATACAAGCTTGCCTGGTTTCGTTACTCATTATGTACAGGGATGTACATATTATGGAAAAGGGATGGGGAGATAATAAACTTGATATTCTTTTCAAAGGACTAATACAACATGTTTACAGTGTTCACAGCATGGGTAATAGGAATATTCTGGAGAGCTCTGTTTAAATAGCAGAATCCATTGAGTGGAATGTAATGATGTGTATGTATGTGCCTGCACAAATGTTGTATCTAAACATACATGCGAACACATGCATACACACTCCGTTCTATTTTTCTGTCCTCTATTAACCCCTGGTTTCTATGCAGCCTTTACACCTGAAACTCATCCACGCTACTTTAATAACAAAAGACTTCCATAAACAAAGCTCTCTCTTTATTACAGTGATACAATTTGTTGCCTACATTGACTACAATCCTGTTCTAAGCTCCTTTGGATGCAAATAGTTTTTCATTTCTCTCCTCAATCAACCTTCTAGATTCTAACTAAGGCAGAGGGGGGAAAAAAAAAGTAAAAAAGAAAATAAAAACAAACAAACAAAAAAACACAAAAAACCCAACCCGTACTGATTCACACTTTAATTCAGGGACCAATCTTACAAATGTTCACATGAGTAATCCTTCCTCAGATGAATAATCCCTCTGACCACAGCAGGCTGATTAACAACAATGCAGATTAAGGTTTGCAGGATCGGGCCCATCCCCCTGATGCTTGGGTTCTCACCCGAAGTTTAGCAGATGATGGTACCTCTCCTTTTGGTAGATGTATTAGAGGCATGCAGCTCTCAATTATTTTATTTGATTACGTAGCTAATAAACCCTGATCCCATCAGCACTCCCTAGAAAGCCTAACGACCTGAGGTAAACAATCCCAGATGAAATTGGAAGACTTGGCAGGATGGGGCCCTTTAATAGCAGCTGAGAGCTGCATCTTTGAATTGTGATCAGAATGTGTATCTTTGCTATTAAAGGTCTCATGTTTTATCTGGAAAAATCCCAATGAAATAAATTGGCAGAGAATCTAGGAATATATGGGCTGATACAGCTACCTAGATCTAAAGAAGGATAAATTACTATCTAAAACCAAAATTCACACATGTTGTTTATTTATTTGGAACAAAACTTCCCTGACATTTATTTTATATCACTCAGTGAATGGTGGTTCTATGTGCTATGGGTCCAGGGTTTTGAAGTTCAGCAGAAGAATCCCCCTCCAGCAACCTTTCGGCCTATTCCTGCCTTTCTTCTTTACTTGCTCATTTCCTGGAGAATGAAGATAGTCAGGACTGATGTATCACTATGCCCCCCTTCCCTTCACCAAACGGTGTTCATTAAAAACTTGCTGCTAGCAAGGGCCTGATCCAGCCCTCCTGGAAGTCATTGGAAAGCTGTCTATTGACGTCATGGGGACGAGGAGCATACTAATGCGTGCAAGTACCTTTACTAATGCGGGCAGTCCTGTTAACAACACCGAAGTTGTTCACGGGATTAACAGCAATCAATCAAGCCCTTTGAAAGGCACATTAAAAGCCAAAGCCTGGTCTGCAAACCCTTTCTCACAGGAGATGTGTGTGTACCTGTGGCTGGTCTGGCTGCATCTCTCTGCTCCTGGCCTAGCCACGTTAGTGCATTTTTCCAGCTGTGCTGATTTAGTGTAGCATTTCTACTGAGGAGGTAAAAATTGCTGGCAAACTATCCCAAAATAAATAGTGTTTGTGCTCCCAAAAAAAGACACTAGCCGGAGTGAGGAACAGGAGCAAATGGGGCTGTAAATGGGCTTGGGAGGGGTTTGCTTTTTCCTGCAAGCAGACACATTTTAATAAAAAAAAAGGAAAAGAAAAATATTAAAAGTGCTTTATTGTGATTCCAAGTAGATAAATAATTTTCACTGTCTGAGAGAAACTGAAGCCTGTTACAAAAGACCTTATTCTTCCAAAATTCCCGTAGACTCCCCTGCTTACGGATTGCTGAACTGGACCCACTGTGATTATGCTGGGAGCATTTCTCACCTGGGAACTGCCCAGCAAAGGCTGGATTGTAGCTAATAATTTCACTCCTCCTTTGCCTCTATCTGTTTAAAATCCAGTACAGCCCCTTGGTACATGTGTAAAGGTTCTTAGAGGGTATAGCTTATTTCCACCCACAGCAGCAGCTGTGTTCATCTCAGAGCCCTTGTAGCAATATTTGTGTCCATGTTATTTCATCCTGCCACCCCTCACAGCTGTGCCAGTGCACCAGGGGGCTGCACTTGAACAGCATCCATTGCTAAATGGCTGCACTTACAGCTCCGTGAAAACGGAGCGTGGACCGGCTCAAAGTTTCTAAAAAATATATATATATTGCTATGAAAGGGACACCCTCGCAGAGCGGCAAAACGACTCTTTTCACTGCCCTGCTCTTTGTAACTGGCTTTCATTTGGGACAAGCTGCGACTGCAGGTGGAACGGCCTGCTCGTGGGCAAGGTGTTAGCAGAGCCATCCCCGGGATGGATCAGTGCTTGGTGCCGATTCACTTTTCACTCTAGTGCTACATTCCTTCTTTAAAAAAGGTTTAAGAAGTCTTCTCTCAGTGAGTCTTTCTAGCTCTGTCATGAGTGTGGTTTTAAGGTTCAGGAAGAGTGGATATTAAGATTTTTAATGTGCTGGTTCAGGGTGGTGGGTGTGCGTACTGGAGAACTTTGTTTCAAGCAGGTTTTGTTTAGTGTTGTCGTTCTTTTATCACAATGCGAGGCACAAGGCAGGGTTGGAGAGCAGGTGAGTTGCGGGCTGGGAATTTGGGAGAGGGGCTGTCAGAGGGTTTTACCCTCCCCGCAGCTCCTGGGCTGTCAGACCTCCGTGTATTTAACCTCTGAACATTGTAAGTGCGTGCCCGCGAAGGGAAGGCAGACAGATCCCCCCCTTTGGACCCCAAGAAATAGCATGCCTGGTCAGACAGCAGACAATGCGCGGTGCCTGCCACCAGCCCGGCATCAGGCGCCTGACAGCAGCTGCCTCCCCATTAGCGGCGGAAGAGATTTAAAGAGCTGTAAAANTTAAAGAGCTGTAAAAGGCAGCGGGGGCTGCCGGGGGGCTCTGCTCTGGGGTGTTCCCACCAGGTGAGCCCCGGGGGAAGGGCCGGGGGGCAACATGGGCCCCTCCCCGCCGCTCTACCCACGCCGGGGACTGTCGGTGGCCCCGTGGAGGGTCGCAGCCCTGCTGCACACTCACCTCCCTGCCTCTGGACACATCCCCCCCCACCCGGGATCGGGCCCCTCCGTGTTCGTCTTCAGGCACGGGCGGTCGTGTAAGGCACGGGAGGGCTCGCAATCACAGCAATAGTTGTAATAGCTGAGCCACTTGCGTTGGGGTGATTTCTTTTTTTTTTTTTTTTTTTTTTTTTTTATTTTTTTTGGGTTT